>CATIWR010041142.1:0-24102 GCA_949677035.1 Omphalea diandra | reverse complement strand
CATTTTTTGCTTTGTGGGAGGCTTGATGTTGCTTCCCTATTTGGCATGGGCCACATGTCTTGTCTTTAGTGAATTTTAGCTTGGGAAGTCCTTCCACTAACTCTTCTTTCGATAGACTTTGAAGAAGATCCATGCTTGCATGTCTAAGCCTTTTATGCCATAACCAAGCTTCATTGCTTAAAGACATGAGACATTTGAAAGATTGGTTAGCCAAATTATCTAAGTTAATTGAGTAGGTATTGCTTTTCCTTTCACCCTTGAAAATAACCTCATCATCCACCAAAGTGGTGACTCAACATTCCCTAGGATCAAAGGTAACCTTATTACCTTTATCACACAATTGACTTACACTCAACAAATTATGTTGTAAGCCACTAACTAGTAAGACATTATCAATTAATGAACAACCATCCTTACCTATGGTACCAATGCCAATTACCTTACCTTGGCATTGTTACCAAATGTGACACCTTCACCTTCTTTCTCTTTAAGTGATGTGAATAGTCTTTTATTTTCAATCATATGCTTTGAGTAACCACTATCCACATGCCAATAACTTGCTTTGGTGGCAATCACATTTCCCTACAAAATGAGATTCAATCACCTTTTCTTTGGTACCTAAGCATACTTGGGTCCTAGGGGGTTAGTGATTGAAGGATCCTCTAACTTGAGGTGAGCCTTGCTAATAAAACAATGTATATTGACATGCCCATTTTTCATGCAATAGTGGCATTGGAGATTAGACTTGTTAGTCTTTCTCCTATGCATGAATTTAGTATAAGTAGGAAGCTTTCTCATACCATGATCATAAGAATGCATGCATGGACACATATGATGAGTAGGGGTAGAGGGTTTTCTATGAGGATGATTACGCCTATTGCTATACATATAAGCATGATTGGCTCTTTGAGTCTTAGCTTTAGAGCCTTGGGGAGCCTTCCTTTTGCCCTTAGGCTTAGGAGGCTTAGTGCTAGGAGCACTTTTCTTCCCAATCACCTCAATGCTAAAGGTTTGAGGTTGTGAAGCTCTAATAAATGTAGTTGTAGACGATGAAGAAGCTCCATTAAAACCTAGACCATACCAAATTAAAGGTGGTCTTTATGACACAATAAGAGTGTCTACAACCTTTTTTCCTTTATGGAATTTAGAGATTGAGCTTTTAAGCTCAATGACTTTCCCTTTGAGAGAGTCATTCTCCTTTCTAAGTGAGGCTAAGGAAGAAGATGATGTCGATAAATTTTCAACAGATTTCTTAAGTTCTTCATTAGAAGCCCTCAATTCACTTACAAGCCCATTTAGAGACTTGTACTCATCTTCTAGTTTGGAGCAGTTCTTTCTATAGGTTTTGACTTATGACTTATACTTGTCACACCTCATAGTTAGAGCTTCTAAAAGCTCTTCATCTATATCATTCACATCATAATCAGAATTGGAGTGAGAGGATGTACTTACCTCTTGTGAAAAGTCCCCTAGTGTCATGAAGCATATTGGCCTCCTCTTCTTCCTTATCATCCTGAGAGGCGGAGAAGCTTTTCTTCTTTTCTTTGTCCTATTTCTTCTTCTTTTTTTATCTTCGGACATTCATGCTTCATATGCCCTTGTTTGCCACATTCATAGCATGTGACATCATTTGTTCTTTCCTTTGAACTTTGGGCAGATTTCTTGAAGACTCTTCTTTCTTTTCTTCTCCTTATCAACTCCTTGGTTCTCCTTGAGAGCATGGCTAGCTCTTCTCCTTCTTTGTCACTATCCTCTTCATTTGAGGAAATGTCCACTTCTTTCTCTCTTGTTGAAGCTTTGAGACCCATGGTTCTCTTTTCTGGTTTTTCACCTTGGCCCCTTAGCTTCTTCATTTGCTCATCTTTTTGAATAGCCAGCTCATGAGTCAAGAGCTTGCCAATGAGCGCATCAGTTGGGACCTTTCCAATCTTCGGATTAGACTCTTGAATACTGCACACCCTAGCCCCAAATTTGTCAAGTGTAAGAGTTTTAAGGATTTTAGTGTTTACCTCATAATTTGTGAGTGCTCTTCCAAACTTCTTCATGTTGGTTACAATGGATAAGAGCCGGTTGGTCATTTTTGTGATGTTCTCATTGTCCTTCATCATGAAGAGTTCTTATTCGATGACATACATCTCCAACCGGCTTGACTTCACTAGGGTTGTGCCTTTATGATAATTCTCTAGAGTCTTCCATATGGCATGTGCGGTTTGACAATGTTACACTCTCCTAATCTCTTCTTTAGAAAGTGAGCTTAGGAGAATTGTCATTGCCCTCTTATTCTTGCCATTTGACTTCCGATGAACTTCAACCCATTCATCCCTTGGGATTAATTCTTCATTGTCGTCCACAACTCTGGTAGGAGGCTTCCATTCCTTAATTACCACGTCCCAAAGTTCCACCACATCTATGTCAAGATAGATCTCCATCCTATACTTCCAATGAGTATAGTCGGTTCCATCAAAATATGGCCTTTGGTGTGAGTAGATTGCTTCTTGTGCCATGATCTTGTTTCACCCAATTGAAGGTTTGATTTGTAAAAACCTTGCTCTGATACTATTTATTGTCCCTTGGCACTAAGAAGGGGGGTTGAATTGGTGTATAAAAATTAAAAAACAAAGAAGAGGGGAAGAAGAATGAGTAGTGATGAGGCAACAATTTATAGTGGTTCGGGTATAATTGACCCTACGTCCACTTCACAATCTATTAATTTAGTATTTCACTATCTCAAGGTGTTTTCAAGCTCACACCTAACTTGTACAACTTGTGTTTTGATGGCTCGCACACAACCTTACAACAATGTGTTTTTAGGCTAACACACAACCTCACTCAAGTGTTTCACTAGGCTCACACTTAAACCTTTCTTGAAGTGTTTTTACAGGCTAACACTACAACCTTACAACTTAGTGTTTAATGCTCACACCTAATACTTAGAATTTCATAAAGAAAATTGAAGAAAATGAGTAACAAAGATTGAGAGCTTTAATTACTTGTAATAAATTTTTTAGCAACCTTCTTCATGGTTGTTGGATGGAGTATTATAGCCAAACTTCACCAAAGAGACATTGTAGAACATAGCTCATCAAATCTTTGAGACATGTTTGACAGATTTTGCATTAAATGTTTGACAGTCTCAATTTGCGGTCGCTGCTACTCATTAGCGAACGCAACATCCAAATTTCTGAAGGAAAATCTCGTTTGTGTCTAACGGCTAGTCCACCTAGTAGGTTCTGATTAGTTCACCAGGAAAATATAGTCATTGCTCTTTTACCTACTTTCATAAGCCGCGATCGCGAGCTTTCTTGTACAGGACGCGACATAAGACGCAAATTCGTCTGCCAAAAATGGTTATCTTCTTCTTCACAGTTCGTTGTCGCTACCAACAAGATGCCTTCGCGAATTTTGACTTCCAATGGTCTGCTGGAACACGTGTCATGTTGTGACCGTGGACTTGCTTCCCTTTTGAGTCACTTTGAAATTCGCGGTCGTGACTAGGGCGTGACACACATCGTGATTTCATATGTGCATTTTGGACTCTGTCATTTAGATGAATCGCGGTCAAGAATGGCTCCATAATTTTGCATGTCTACTTTTTAGCAATGCTTCTTCACATATCGCGATCGCGAATACAAGGTAGGGATGGAGATTTAGAAGTCATTTTTCATACTTGAGGAATTTTGAGTTTCATCCAACTTCCAACTTTAGATAAAAACTAAAGGCTTCAAAATAACACTTATTTGAAATATTAGACATGATCAATCTCCTTTGTCAAGATCAAAAGAGGTCCAAGACTTGGATTAACTACCCTCGTCCAATAACTTTTAGGTTAAAGCTATCAAAACTTTGTGTTATATTACAAATTAAGTTTTCAAAAGACCCATTTTTAATAAAACTTTTTATGAGCTACATAATGGTAGAAAGCCTAAGTTATCATACTTAAGAGTATTTGGATGTAAGTGTTATATCTTGAATACCAAGGATAATCTTAGAAAATTTGATTCAAAAATTAATGAAGGCTTTTTCTTAGGTTATTCCACCACTAGCAAGGCCTATAGGGTTTTTTATAAGAGTTCAATGATTGTTGAAGAGTTTATGAATATTGTGTTTGATGAATCTAGTAAGCTTGATCTTAGGAAATGTTCTTTTGTTGATGATCTTGTTTGTAATTTTGAGAAATTAGATTTTGAGCATACTACAAGAGAAATGGATAAGGATCATGATGAGAGCAAATCAACAAGAGAAGATAAAGAACCTCTATATCAACAAGTGGAATCACCAAACCAAGATCTTCCCAAGGATTAGAGATTTTCTAAGCATCACTCCAAGGACTTAGTCATTGGTGATACATCTAAAGGTGTAAGGACTATATCTTAACTCAACACTTTAGATAATAATCTTGCTTTTGTTTCTCAATTTGAGCCAAAATCTATTAATGAGGCTTTTAATGATGAGAGTTGGGTGATTGTTATGCAAGAGAAACTCAACCAATTTGAGAGAAATAATGTATGAGAACTTATTCTGAGGCCTAAGGAACACCCTATTATAGGTTGTAAATAGGCGTTTAGGACTAAGTTAGATGAGTAAGGGTTCATCACTAAAATTACAAATAAGAGGAAGGAATTGACTATGATGAAACCTACATCCCCATAACAAGATTAAAGGCTATTAGGATTCTTTTAGCATATGCATGTCACATGAATTTCAAACTATTTCAAATGAATGTCAAAAGTGCTTTCCTAAATGGTGTCATTGAGGAGGAAGTTTATGTTGAACAACCTCCTGGTTTTGAATCACATATTTTTCCAAATTATGTTTTTAAATTGAATAGAGCCTTGTATGGTTTGAAACAAGTTCAAAGAGCTTAGTATGAAAGACTTAGTTCTTTTCTTTTGCAAAATGATTTTGAAAAGGGAAGGTTGACACAACCTTGTTTATCAAAAGGCATAATCATGATACATTAATAGTGCAAATTTATGTTGATGATATCATTTTTGGTGCTACTAATGAATCTCTTTGTAAGGATTTTGCTAAGTGTATGACTAGGGAATTTAGAATGAGCATAATTGGAGATCTCAAGTTTTTACTTGGTCTATTTGTAAAGCAAACCAAAGAAGGGATCTTCATTAACCAAACCAAATACACCAAGGACATTCTCAAGAAATTTGGCATGGAAGGATGTAAAATAGCAAAAACACCAATGAGTGCTACCATCAAGTTGGATAAGGACGAATCAGGTAAGTCGATTGATGAGAAGAGATATAGAGGTATGATTGGTTCTCTACTCTATCTTATCGCCTTTAAACCTGATAATGTTTAGTGTATGCATGTGTGCTAGGTTTCAATCTTGCCCTAAGGAATTCATTTAAATGCTGTTAGAAGGATTTTCAAATATTTACATGGCACATTGCATCTAGGTTTATGGTATCCTAGTGACTCTTCATTTGGCCTCATAGGTTATTCATATGGGAATTATACTGGTAGTCTTCTGGATAGAAAGAGCACTTTTGGAACTTGCCAATTCATAGGAGAGTATTTAGTGTCTTGGTTTAGTAAAAAGTAAGTTTTGGTTGTGTTATCTAATTGAAACTGAATATGTAGTTATGGATTATTGTTGCACCCAAGTCCTTTAGATGAAACAACAATTAAAGGATTATGGCAAAGTTGTTGATCACATTCCCATCAAATGTGACAACACAAGTGTAATAAATCTTTCAAAGAATCTCATCCAACACTCTAAGAGCAAACATATAGACATTAGGTATCATTTTCTTAGAGATCTTGTCTAAAATAGTGATATTGGGTTAGAATTTATAGACACAAATCATCAACTTGCAGACATTTTTCACAAAATCACTCAATGAAGAAAGGATAAACTTCATTAAGAGAGAGTTGGGAATGCTTCTCCCTAAAGTCAAAAGGATCTTTTAGAATGCTCTTTGTGTGATGCATTATTCATACTTGATTAATTGTTATGTGTATGTTGTATATGATATTTATCTTTTTGGATGTCTTAATTCTGTGTGCAATTGTGCCTCCTTATGCCAATTTGCATAAATTAGGCATCAATATATTAAGTGGATCACAGCTTAAAAAGTCAAGTCTTATTCTTTCATAGTTATCTTTTCTGCCTTGTAATTCGCGATCACTACTCCTTGATTCACGATTGTGAATTGCAGGCACTCATCATTCGACTATCAACCATCTATTCATGGTCGAGTCTTTCATTCCCCATCGCAAATTTGTTCAAATTTTAAATGTTTTGACTATTGAACGCATCGTTTTTCGAGAATTTTTTGTCCGTTACTCAGATATTTCATAATTAACGGTCGCAACTTGCAGATTGTTATCGCAAATTTGAGTAATTGACTGAATTTGACTGACAACCATTTGCATCCCCTCATTAAATGACTTTCTAACCATTTATGGTCATTTTCACACCCTTTTCTAGCCTATATAAACCCCTGAAATAGTGATTTTATTCACACTTACTAGACATCTTAATCTCTCTTCTTCCTTACTCTCAAACATCTTCTAATCTTCCCTCATTCACAATGGCCACCAAGAAAGCCTCAAGAGCAGAAAAGGAAAAGGCAATAGCACAACCTTCTGGACCACCAACTCTATATATGATGAAAGGAATCATGAAGGAGGAAAAAGACCGGTACAAGGCAAACTCCTCTAAGATAATGCTTCCGAACAAAATTCCATCGACATTCCTCCTAGCGTCACTAAGCATCAAAAACAAGATCCACGCATTTATCTCAAACCTGAGATGGAACGAATTCATTTTTTGTGATGAGCCTGGATATGAGGAGATTGTGCAAGCATTTATGTGCACCATGACCTTGAGTTAGAGAGAGAAATCTTGTGCCAACCAATATCAATTAGTATTTCGAGCCTTTGAGGACCCTTTTTACAATACCTTTGAGCAACTTTCTAATCTTTTTAACCATTAAATTGGGATGACATTCTATTCATCATCTCCACGGTTGATGTTATCTATTTTGATTTTTGGTCTGAAATTTCTATCAAGACCAAACATGACCCCAAGACTTCCCTTACCAAAAACATTTCTACCCTACCCTTTTGGCTACTCCACCGTATCATCACCTTTTCCATTAACACAAAAGAGGACGGTAACGAGAAAGTATCCCAAAAAGATTTTTCTTTTATTTTTTATCTCACCAAGAACAAACATATACAAACTAGTCGTTATCTTGTGGATTAATTGATCCACATGAACATAAAATCTAAGAGTTAATTTCTTTTTTCCTCTCATATCATTGCTATTTACTGTTAAATCGGTGCTCTTAATAAGAAAAATGAAAATTTTCTCACTAAAAAGCTCTTTCCTTCACCAAATTTTCTAGACATGCCCTACCTCTTCAATGTTAAATCCATTCATTCTGATTCTTATACATACACATTAGGTGCTTTTGGGCAAAAAAACTAGAGACCTCTCAAGCCTCTAAAAGAAAAAAGATAGTCATTGAAGAAGGAGCACAACCTGTTCCACCTCCCCAACCCAAACCAAAAGGCAAAATCACTTTTGCTTATATCAATAAAAAGCTTGACAAAATGATGAGGATGATCAAGCGACGATTTCTCCTCCTCTCCCATCTACATAGTGATCTAATGGACCTTCAGGAGATAGTAGGTGCTACTCCTTGCCATCTTCCAAATTTTAAAGATTGGGAGGACACACCCAAAGAAGAGGATAACCAAGAGGTTGAGGAGGGTGATGAAGCTAGTAATGGAGGGGCAAATGAAGACTTTGATGGATCTGGAGATGATGATAGTTCTCCCATCTTTTATATCATTTTTAGGATTTCTTTTTATGTTGTTTCTTTTATAATCTTGATGTAAAGTTGTTGATCCCATAGTTTATTAAATAAATAAAAGTGTTTGTTTTGCAATTCATTGCCTCATATTATGTGATTGCAATTTTATGTTATAAATGTTTTTATATACTTATTTGCTTCTTATGTTTACTCCATCTCAATTTATGCACTTCACTCTTTAAAATTCACCCTCTTTTTGATCTAACCAAAGGGGAAGAGAATAGCATTAGGAAATAATGAGCAACGTGCAAAGCATAAGTTAAGGGGGAGTAATAGCTATAGGAACTTTACTTTTTCAATTTAGAATTCTTTGATTATTTGTTCACTAACTTAGAATTCTTTGATTATTTTTTGATTAATTGATCATTGACCATCCCAAGTTCATAACTCAAGCATTTGGTTTTCTTTAAGATCAATCTAAGTTGTCAAAATCAAAAAGGGGGAGATTGTTGGACTAGGTTGGTCAAACCTAGGTCATAAGCCTCTTTTGATCTTGACAATGAAGATTGATTAGTTCTAATGGTTTGTTTAAGTGTTGTTTTTACAATTTATAAGGTATGTTTTCATTGAAAGTTGGATGGAAGTCAAAATCTCCATCTTTAAGAAAAATATTCAAATTCGCGGTCAGTGTTCCCTAAATTACGACATCGACCTTGCAATAAAGATGGATAGAGCTAGGCGAAAAGAATTCATGAATGAATTCACAGCTACAACTCAACCAAAGGCAGCTTGGTTTATTCACAAAGAAATTCACGGTGGCATTCGCATCCTTTGTCGCAATCGCAAATTTCATTGTAACAAATGAGGGAACCAAGTCTACAACCACAGCATGCCAAGTATCTAAGATAATTATTGGAATGTCAAAAATCACAAGGGCAAAGCATTTGTCGTAATTGTGACCTAAGAAAGTGTTGTCTCCTCACCAAACAAAATAATTTGTGGTCTTAGTTGTACCTAAGAGAAAGTTCAATCGCGACTGCGACTCTTGAGTGATTAGTTAAACACAACGACTATATTTCTTGGATGACCAATGGGTGAAGGACACATGGACTAGCTGTTAGACACAGAATGGGGTTTTCTACCGTGATTTTTCACTTCTTAGTGTAAATTGAAAATCGCGACCGCAAAATGCTAATAGCGACCGTGACTTCCCCCTGACAAGTATTTAATGCAAAATTTGCCTAACACAACTTGGAGATTTTGGGGTAGTTTTTGAGTAACGTCTCTTTGGTGGATGTTGCTATAAATACTCCACCAAACTAATGTAAATGCAAGAGAATTTCATTTATTGTAACCAAGCTTTTGTAAATTTATTACTCATTCTTCTTACTTTTCTTTATGTGTTAATGATTGTTTGATGTTAGCATTAAACACCTTTGTAAGTAGGTTAAGAGTTAGCCTAGCATCCAAAACTCTTGTAAGAGGTTAAAGTGTGAGCTTATCCAAAAAACTTGTGAGAGGTTTAGTGTGAGCCTAAAAACACAAGTTGTAAAGGTTTTGTGTGGGCCATAAAACACAAATTGTATAAGTTAGGTGTGAGCTTGAAAAATGCTAGTTTAGTTGAGTGGAATACCAAATTATGAAGAATTGGGGAGTGGACGTAGGGTTTGTTAACATCTAAATCACTATAAACGTCTTGTGCTTATTTTCTCTTCTCCTTCTTAAGTCTCTAAACACCTTAACCTTCTTTTAAATTTTTAATCTTCCACCAATTCAACCTCCCTTCTTGATGTACTAGGCCAACAATCAATATATATATATATATATATTATTAGCCCTTGAGCACTAGAAAAGGGTTGAATTGATTGGAATTGAAAATTTTGGAGGGAAGATAATAAATTTAGGAGATTAAAGGAGAAGGAGAAAGAATGAACACACAATGTTTTATTGTGGTTCAAGTGTTAATGAACCCTACATCCACTCGCCAATTCTTCACAATTGGGTGTTCTACCAACTCAAAATGATGTTTCTAAGCTCACACAAAACTTGTACAATATGTTTTAATGGCTCACACACAACCTTACAACTTGTGTTTTAAGGCTCACTCAAGTGTTTTCTTAAAGGCTCACACTTAACCTAATACAAGAGTTTTGACAACTAGGCTAACTTTCAAACCCAATTACAATGGTGCTTAATGCTCACACTCAACAATATTAACTCACACATAAGGAATAAAAGGTTGAGAAGAAAAATTGCAAGAATTTGACTATATTCAATGATATTCTCTTACATTCATGTATGTTTAGTGGAGTATTTATAGGCAATAACCACCAAAGAGACGTTATAAAAAAAATTATGTCTAAATCTCTAAGGTAAGCTAGGCAGATTTTGCATTAAATGTCTGTCAAACTAATTTTGTAGTCGCAAATTTGCACTTTACACTAGAAAGACTAAAATCGCGGTGGAAAACACCATTTGTATCTAATGGCTAGTCCACGTGACTTGCTATTATTGGTCTTCCAAGAAAAATAGTCGTTGTGTTCGTTCAATCAACCTAAAAGTCGTGGTTGCGATTAAGGTTCTTCTTGGATGTGACAGCGACCGTGAATCCTTATGTTTGGTAAGGCAAACATGCTTCAATGGGTCACGGTCTCTATAGCTTTTTCACCCTCGCGAATTTTGATATGTCAATGGTTATCTTGGACACTTGGCAAGCGTTGGTTGTGGACTTGGATCCCTTTATATAACTATAAAAGTCGCAGTCGGAACTGGGAATGGGAAAGTCACCATGAATCAGACTGTATGATAATCATGTCTTTCTTGGCAAGGTCGTGGCTATGATTTGCCTCACAAATTTGTCTAGTTCAAGTTCATCCTTTTTTTTTTTTGCAAGATTGTGGTCGCGATTTTCAGGTTCTTGACCGCGAATTGGTATGTCTTACTCAATGTTTGAGATTTAGACTTTTATCCAACTTCTAATGCAAACTTATCTTAAAAACTACAAAAACAACACTTAAATAAGATTTTAGAATTTATCAATATTCATTGTCAAGATCAAAAGAGACCTTTCACTTAGATTTGACCAATCGAGTCTAACAATCTCCCCATTTTTGATTTTGATAACTTAGATTGATTTTACAAAAGGTAATGAATTGCATAAGTGTGAAGTTGAGATTGTTAATATTTTTTAACAGAATACTTATTAAAAGACTAAGTTTAGCAAGGATTTAGATTTTAGATTAGATTGCTCCCCTCAATTTATACTTCCCTTTGATTATATGTCATGTAATTTCTTTTACTATTTCTCTCCCCCTTTGGCAAGATCAAAACGAGAATATAACTTAAAAGTGAGTAAAAGTGCATAGGTGACATTATTCAAAAAGGAATTTGGATATTAAATAGAAGAGTAATCACATCATAAACAAACAAATGAAGCATAAATTGCAAATATTTATTTATATAGATAAAAAGAAACATAAAGAAGTGGGATCACAAACTTAGGCCACAAAACAAACAAAGTGAATAAAAGAAAAGAGAATTCTACAAATGTGGGAAAGAACACTAAAAGATTGAAGAGCTATCATAATCTCCAGAATAAGAATGTCTTAGTCTGCACCTCCTCCTTGTGGTTCATCCCTTTCTTCCACCTCTTAATCTTCTTCTTTTTCCAGAGTATCCTCCTAATCTTCAAAATCAAGGAGCTGGCAAGGGGTAGCACCTACCTTCTCTTGGAGGTGGGAAATTAAAAGAAATCTCATTTTGATCATCCACATGACTTTGTCTAATTTCTTATTTATTGAGGAGAGAAAGATGGTAGAGGACTTGGTTTTAGGTTTAGGCTTGGGAGATGGAATTGGTTGGGTACCCTCCTCTATCACAAGCCTATTCCTCTTTGAGGCTTGGGAGGTTTCAAACTTTTTAGCCCCAAAAGAATCTAAGGTATAAGTATAAGAGTCAGAATGTATAGTCTTAGCATTTATGAGGTAACGCAAGTCAAGAAAATTGTGGGATGGCAAATATTTCTTTATGAGGAATTTTTCATTTTCCTCATTTAAGGCCCTTACATACTTATAGATTATTGTGACATGAGAAGATAGAAGGAATTGGCTCTTGGGCTTGGTACTAATGTGAATCAATTAATCCATAAAGTCTCGGTCGGTTTAGATGGGTTTGTTTTTTATTAAGCAAACTAGATACCTTTTTGTTCCCATCACCTCTAGCATTCACAGAAAATGTGATGATATGATGAAGGAACCAATTTGGAAGGGTCTGAATATACTTAGCCAAAGATGTTTTTGGGTTTTGTTTTGTTTCGATGGAAATTTTAGACTAGAATTTAGAGTAGATGATATCAAGTGCAGAGATGATGAAAGGGATATCATCTCCCACTTGAAAGTTGAAAAGGTTAGAGAGTTGTTCAAAGGTTATAAAGTAAGGGTCCTCGAAAGCCCAAAAGATTAGTCCATACTGACCTACTCTAGATTCAGCTTTTTTACTCAATGTGACCATGCACATGAACTCCTTAACTATTTCTTCATATACAACTTCATCTCGAAAGATAAACTCATTCTAGCCTAAGTTGGATAAGAAAGCATGAATTTCATCATTGATTCTTAAGGATTCAAGAAGAAATGCTGAGGGAATTTTGTTGGATTGGATGATTTTAGTGGAGTTCGCTTTGTAACGATCTTTCTCCTCTTTTGTTATTCCTTTCATCAAGTGAAAGGCAGGAGGGTCAGAAGGTTGGGTTATGCCCTTCCCTTTCTCTATTTTAGAGAGCTTTTTGGGTGCCATGAGAGAAGTTAGGAGATAGTAGTAGGTTTGAGACAATAAAATGAAGATAAACAAAGAGAATGTGTAAAAGTGAAATGGAGGAGTGTTAGAGAGGTTTAAATAGGTAAAATCTAATGAAAAAATGGTAAAAAAGGTCAAATTTGCAATAAATGAAGGGATGTCATCGGTTGATAATCAAATCAATTAACGCTTGGTCGTTACTCTAATTCGCAACCACAAACCTTTAGTCGCAATCGATAATTAAAAAAAATCTAAGTAGTAGATAAGAATTCCTTGAAAATCGAAGGAGTTAACGGTCAAAACTTTTGAATTTTGGAAAAATTTGAGGTGGAGAATTAAGATCACGACTACAAATTTGACGTATGATAGAAAGTTTGATGTGTCTGTAAATTGCAATCACAAAAGGAAAGTAGCGACCACGAATTATGAGACAAAAAGAGAAATGAGGAAGAGATAAGAATTATCCTTCCTAATTGTGATCCATTTAATTTATTGATAATTAATTCATGCAAATTGGCATAGAGAAACACATTTGCATAAGGAATTAAGACATCCAAAGTAATAAAGTGCACATCTATCAAACACAACATCCATTTACTCAAAACAACAAACTAAATAAAAGCCATCCTTTAATATCCGTAGCCACATATTTTGCCTAAGCAGTGGATAAAGTAACTGAAACGTGTTTCTTACCAAACCAAGAAACTAGACATTCTCCTATAAACTGACAAGATCCAAAAGTGTTTTTTCTATCTAGTAAGCTACCAGCATAATCCACATATGAATATCCAAAAAAGCAAAAAGATGAATTCCTAAGATAACATAAACCTAGGTGCGATGTTCCATGTAAATACTTAAGAATCTATTTAACAACATCAAGATGTGATTCTTTATGCCATGATTGAAACCTACCACACATGCATACACTAAACATGATGTGGGGTTTAGAGGCAATGAGATAGAGTAGAGAACTAATCATACCTCTATATGTCTTTTCATCAACAAACTTATATAATTAATCTTTGTCTAATTTGATAGTAGCACTCATTTGTGTCTTTGTTACTTTGCATCCTTCCATGCCAAATTTCTTAAGTATAACCTTTGTGTAGTTGGCTTGGTTGATGAATATGCCCTCTTTTGTTTACTTGATTTCTTGGCTAAGAAAGAACTTAAGCTCTCCCATCATGCTCATCTCAAATTTCTTAGTCATCCACTTAGCAAAATCCATACAAAGAGATTCATCAGTAACACCAAATATAATATCATCAACATATATTTGTATGATGAGTGTGTCTTGATTATGCCTTTTGACAAACAAAGTAGTATCAACCTTCCATTTCTCAAAATTATTTTGTAAAAGAAATGAGCTAAGTCTTTCGTACCAAGCTCTTAGAACTTGTTTCAAACCATATAAGGCTCTAATTAACTTATAAACATGATTTGGAAAAATGTGAGATTCAAAACTAGAAGGTTATTCAATATAAACTTCCTCCTTAATGAAACCATTTAAAAATGCACTTTTAACTTCCATTTGAAAAAGTTTAAAGTTCATGTGACATGAATAAGCTAAGAGAATCCCTATGGCCTCTAATCTTGCTACGTAGGCATAGGTTTCATCATAATCAATGTCTTCCTCTTGGTTGTACCCCTTTGCAACCAATCTAGCCTTGTTTCTAGTAATGAAACCTTATTCATCTAACTTATTCCTAAACACCCACTTGCATCTTATAATCGGGTGTCCCTTAGGCCTAGGAACAAGTTTCCATACTTTGTTTCTCTCAAATTGGTTGAGTTCTTCTTACATGGCAATTACCCAACTTTCATTATCAAGAGCCTCATCAATTGATTTTGGCTCAAATTGAGAAACAAATGCAAGATTATTATCTAAAGCATTAAGTTGAGATCTAGTACTTACACCCTTGGATGTATCACCAATAATTAGATCTTTTAGGTGATGTTTGGAGAATGTCCAATACTTTGGAATATCTTGATCTGAAATTTCTGCTTATTATTATTGGAATTCCTTTTCTTCTTTTGATGACCTATCTTCATCATGGTTTATGACAAATTCTCTAGAAGTTGACTCTAACTCCATTTTCTCAAAGTCACCTACAAGATTATCAATAAGAGAATCTTTTCCAAGATCAAGTTTACTAAATTCATCAAACACAATGTTCATTGACTCCTCAATAACCATAGTTCTTTTATTGAATACTCTATAGGTTTTATTAGAGGTGGAATATCCTAGAAAAATACCTTCATTTGTCTTAGAATCAAATTTTTTAAGATTGTCCTTGGTATTTAAGATGTAGCACTTGTACCCAAAAACTCTTAGGTATGACAACTTAGGCTTTGTACCATTCTAAAGCTCATTAGAAGTTTTATTAAGAATGAGTCTTTTGAAAACATGATTAGCAATGTAACAAGAAGTATTAATGGCTTCAACCCAAAAATAATTAGGCAAAGAATACTTATTGAGCATGGTTCTAGCCATATCTACTAGTGTTCTATTTTCCTCTCTACAACACCATTTTGTTGTGGTGTTCTAGGAGTTGAAAAATTATGAGAAATATCATTTTCTAGGTAATAAGATTCAAACGATTCATTTTGAAATTCATTTCCATGGTCACTCTTTATAGAAGAAATGAAGTAACCATTTTCATTTTGAACTCTTTTTGCAAAACTTTTAAAAGCATAGAAAGTGTCATGCTTATGAGCTAGAAAGGATACCCAAGTAAACCTAGAGTAATCATCAATTAGAACAAATGCATAATACTTTCCACCTAAACTATCACTTCTAGTAGGTCCAACCAAGTCCATATGGATAAGTTGAAGAAGTCTAGATGTACTTACAATATTATTTACCTTGAATGAAGATAGATGTTGCTTTCTCATTTTACATGGTCCCCATGTCTTGTCCTTTGAGAATTTTAGGTTAAGAAGACCTTCCACTAGCTTTCCTTTTGATAGGCTTTGTAGGAGTTTCATGCTAGCATGACCAAGTCTTCTATGCCAAAACCAAGCTTCATTGCTAAGGGACACAAGACACTTGAAGGATTAGTTAGCCAAATTGTCTAAGTCAATTAAGTAGGTATTGCCCCTTTTTCACCCTTGAAGACCACCTTTTGATCCACCAAAGTGGTAACTCAGCACTCTCTAGGGTTAAAGGTGACTTTGTTACCTTTATCACATAATTGACTTACACTTAGCAAATTATATTGTAAACCATCTACAAGAAGAACATTATCAATAAGTGAACAATTATTCTAACCAATTGTTCCAATGCCAATTACCTTACCCTTGGCATTATTCCTAAAAGTAACATTGCCACCTTCTTTCTCTTTTATGGCTATGTATAGCTTCCCGCTGCCCATCATATGCTTTGAGCATCCACTATCTACATGTCAATCATTATCTTTATTGGTGGCTGTTATACAATCCTACACAACATAAACAAATCACTTTTGTTTGGGTACCTAAGCATAGTTAGGTCCTTCGAGGTTAGGCCTACAAGGGTCCTCTAATTTGAGGTGAGCCTTCCTAATATAATAATATACATTTATATGATCAAACTTCATGCAATAATGACATTGAAGTTTAGACTTATTGGACTAGGATGGTTAATCCTAAGTTTTGGAACTCTTTTGATCTTGGCAAAGAAGATTGATCAATTCTAATATTTTCAATTGAGTGTTGTTTTGTAGAAATTAAGTTAGATTTTCCATTGGAAGTTAGAAGGATTGCATAATCTTCAAGAAGGCAAAGTTCATCTAAATTTGCGGTCAATGATCTGTAATTCGCGACCCTAACCTAGTTCAAAGAAAGGGTGAAACTCGGCCAAAGGGATTCGCGGGCATTTTTGCTGTCGCGACTCATCTAAAGATGGGGGTGCTAAAGTAACAGACAAATTCGCATTATGTGTCACATCTCAGTCGCGACTGCGACTTTCAAAGTGATTAAAGATGGAAGCCAGTCCACAATCATAGCATGTTAAGTGTCCTAGGTATCCATTGGAGAACAAAATTCGTGAGGGCGACATTTTGGGTAGTAACCGCGATTTAAGAAGAAGAAGATTGTCTTTCAAATAGAAGAATTTACGTCTTGAGTCGCACCCTGTACAAAGAAGAATCGCAACCGCAACTTTTGTAAGCAGTTAGACTACAATGGCTATATTTTCCTGATGGACCAATGAGAAGCTGCCACGTGGACTAACCATTAGACACAAACGGTTTTTTCGTCCTAATTTTTGGCTCCCGTATGGAAATTTGGATTTCGTGATCGTGACTCTTGCATGACGTGTAATTAATGCAGAATCTGCCTAACATGTCTTGAAGATTTATTGAGCTTTAAAGTCTAACGTCTCTTTGGTGGGTATATGGTATAAATACTCCACCAAACAGCGATAAATAAGATAGTTAGAGAATTCATTACTTATGTTAAAGCTCTCAATCTTTTGCTACTCAATTTCTTCTCTTCTTTATGAGATTGTAAGTGTTGGGTGTGAGCATTAAACACTAATTGTAAGAAAGGTTATAGTGTGAGCCTGTGAAAACACTAAAGAGAGGTTATTGTGTGAGCCTTAGAAACACATAGTATAAAGGTTATGGTGTGAGCCTTGAAAACACAAAGTGTAAAGATTGTTGCGTGAGCTTTGAAAACACAAAGTGTAAAAGTTAGGTGTGAGCTTAGAAACACCATTCTGAGTTAGTGGAACACCCAATTACAGAGAATTAGGAAATAGACGTAGGGTTGATTATACCCGAACCACTATAAATCGTGTGTCTCATTTTCTACTCTTCTTTATCCTTTACTTTTAATTTTTTTTATACACCAATTCAACCCCCCTTCTTGGTGCCTAGGGCCAATAAGTGGTATCAATTCCAAGTCTCACATACAAGCCTTAATTGGGTGAGTAAAGTTCATGGCATAAGAGGGAATCCACTCGCACCTCAAGCCCCACTTTGATGGATCCGACTATACTTATTGGAAGTATAGAATGGAAATCTACCTTGATACAAATGTGGTGGACCTTTGGGATGTAGTTGTCAAAGAA
Source organism: Omphalea diandra (assembly GCA_949677035.1). NCBI lineage: Eukaryota > Viridiplantae > Streptophyta > Magnoliopsida > Malpighiales > Euphorbiaceae > Omphalea > Omphalea diandra. The sequence continues at coordinate 6,474 of CATIWR010041142.1, read as the reverse complement.
TGGAAGCCACCCACTAAAGTAGTGGATAGAATTGAAGAACTCATTCTAAGAGAAGAATGGGTTGAAGCTCATAGGAGATCAAATGACAAAAACAATACGACAATGGTCATTCTTCTAAGCTTTCTCTCTAGAGAAGAGATTGGAAGACTGCAACATTGCCAAACAGGATATGTCATTTGGAAGACTCTTGAGAACTACCATAAAGTCACAACACTGGTTAAATCAAGCCATTTGGAGATGTACGTGATGGAATAGGAGCTCTTCATGATGAAGGACCATGAAAGCATCACCGAAATGATGAATAGACTCCTATCCATCATCACCAACATGAAGAAATTCAGAAGGACTCTCACCAACTATGAGGTAAACACAAAAATTCTTAAAACTCTACCTTTAGATACGTTTGGTGCAAGAGTGTGTAGCATCCAAGAGTCCAATATGGAGATTAAAAAGGTTCCAACAGATGTGTTGATAGAAAAACTCTTATGAGTTGGCCTTACAAAAAGATAAGCAAATGAAGAAACTAAGGGGCCAAGGAGATAAACCAGAAAAGAAAGAAAAACCTTGACACTCAAATCCTCAATAAAGGAAAAGGAGGTAGAAACTACCTTTAGTGATGATGAAAGTGACAAGGAAGAAGAGGCGCTAGCAATGCTCTAAAAAAGGACAAAGGAGTTGATTACAAGAAGAAAAGAAAGAAAAAATTTCAAAAAGACAGCTTCTAGTCCAAGAGAGAGATCCAATGAAGTCACTTGCTATGAATGTGGCAAGCAAGGCCACATCAAGTATGATTATCCCAAATTAAAGAAGAAGAAGAGATGGGACAAGGAGAAGAAGAAGAGCTTTTCAGCCACTTAGGATGACAGCTCAAGTGAAGATGAAGAAGAAGGAAAAGTTGCCAACATTTGTTTCATGGAACAAGAAGATTCTACAAATGAGGTAAGTGCTTCTTCCCATTCTCATTTCGATTTTGATGAACTTGATAAGATAGATGAAGAGCTTCTAGAGGCTTTAACTATGAGATGTGACAAATACAAATCATAAATGAAATCTTACAAAGAAAATGTCAAAAATTAGAGGATGATTATAAATCCTTCAATGACATTGAAAGCGAATTGAGAGCATCAAATGATGAGCTCAAAAAATCTGTGGAAAATCTTTCTACATCATCTTCCTCATTGGCTTCATTAAGAATAGAGAATGACTCTCTAAAGGGAGAAGTCATTGAGCTTAGAAGCTCAATCTTCAAATTCCATAAAGGAAAGGAAGACTTGGGCACATTGATTGTGTCACAAATACCACTATTAATTAGACATGGTCTAGGCTTCAATAGAGCATCTTCTTCATCTCAAACTACATTTGTTTGATCATCGGAACCTCAAACCTCAAGTATTGAGGAAATTGGGAAGAAAAGTGCTCCTAGCACTAAGCCTCCTAAGCTTAAGGGCAAAGGGAAGGCTCCCCCAAGCTCAAGAACCAATACTTAAAGGCTAACCATGCCTACATGTACAAAAAGCATGCTTACTCTTATAAGCAATTCCCTGCTACTTCTCATCATATATGTACATGCATGCATTCACATAATCAAGGTATGAGAAGGCATCATACTTATACTAAATTTGTGCATAGGAGAAAGACTCACAAGTCTAAACTCTAATGTCATTATTGCATGAAATATCGGCATGTTAACATTCATTGTTTTATTAAAAAGGCTCACCTCAAATTAAAGGACCCTTCTACTCCTAACCTCATAGGAACCAAGTATGTTTAGTACCTTAGAAAAAATGACTCACTTTTGTTATGTAGGAGAGTGTGGCAGCCATCAAATCAAGCAATTGGCATGTGGATAGTGGATATTCTAAGCATATGACTGGAAATAGAAAGCTATTCACAACATTGAAGGAAAAAAAAAGGTGGAGATGTCACATTTGGTAATAATGCCAAGGGTAAGGTAATTGGCATTGGAACCATTGGTAAGAATGGTTGTTCATTAATTGATAGTATCTTACTAATTAGTGGCTTACAACATAATTTGTTGAGTGTAAGTCAATTGTGTGACAAAGGTAACAAAGTCACCTTTGATACTGGGGAATGTCGAGTCACCACTTTAGTGGATGATGAGGTTATTTTCAAGGGTGAAAGAAAATGCAATACCTACTCAACTGACTTAGATGATTTGCTAACCAATCTTTTAAGTGTCTTATGTCTTTAAGCAATTAAGCTTGGTTATGGCATAGAAGGCTTGGACATATGGTCCTTAAGCAATTGATCTTCTCCAAAGTCTATCTAAAGGAAAATTGGTGGAAGGCCTTCCCAAGCTGAATTTCACTAAAGACAAGACATATGGTCCTTGCCAAATGGGGAAGCAACATCAAGCCTCCCACAAAGCAAAAAATGTTGTAAGTTCTTCTAGACCACTTCAACTAGTTCATATGGATTTGATAGGACCTACTAGGAGTGCTAGCTTAGGTGGAAAGCATTTTGCACTAGTCCTAGTTGATGACTACTCTAGGTTTACTTCGGTATCCTTTTTAGCTCATAATAGTGATACTTTTGAAGCTTTTAAGAGTTTTGCAAAAAGAGTTTAAAATGAAAAAGGTTACTTCATTTCTTCTATGAGAAGTGACCATGGAAAGGAATTTCAAAATGAGTCTTTTGAAACTTATTATTTGAATAATAGAGTTTTTCATAATTTTTCAACTCCTAGAACACCACAATAAAATGGTATTGTAGAGAGAAAAAATAGAACACTAATAGAAATGGTTATGACCATGCTTAATGAGTATTCTTCACCGAATTACTTTTGGGCCGAAGCCATTAATACTTCGTGTTACATTGCAAATAGAGTTTTCAAAAGACTCATTCTCAATAAAACTTCTTATGAGTTATGGAATGGTAGAAAACCCAAAATTTCATACCTAAGAGTATTTGGATGTAAGTGCTATATTTTAAATACTAAGGATAATCTTGGAAAATTTGACTTCAAGACTAATGAAGGAATATTCTTAGGCTATTCCACCTCAAGCAAGGCATATAGAGCCTTTAACAAGAATTCTATGGTAATTGAAGGGTCTATGAATGTTGTCTTTAATGAATCTAGTAAGCTTGATCTTGGAAAAAGTATTTTTGTAGATGATCTTATAGGTGATTTTGAAAAGCTAGAATTGGAAGACACCACAAGAAGACAGGATAAAAGCAAGGAAAAAGTGAATCATTAAAGGAAGATAAGGAGCCACAACATCAACAAAGAGATGAGCCAAGCCAAGATCTACCCAAAGATTGGAGATTTTCTAAATATCAACCCAAGGGCTTGATCATTGGTGATACCTCCAAGGGTGTAAGTACTAGATTACAACTTAATCCTTTAGATAATAATCTTGCATTTGTTTCTCAACTTGAGCCAAAATCAATTGATGAGACTCTTAATGATAAGAGTTGGGTGTTTGCTATGCAAGAGGAACTCAACCAATTTGAGAGAAACAAGGTATGGAAATTTGTCCCTAGGCCTAAAAAACACTCCATTGTAGGATGCAAATGGGTGTTTGGGAACAAGTTACATAAGCAAGGTCTTATCACAAGAAATAAAGCTAGGTTGGTTGCTAAGGGATACAACCAAGAGGAAGGCATAGATTATGATGAGACTTTTTACCCCCGTTGCAAGATTAAAGGCCATTAGGATACTCTTAGCTTTTGCATGCCACATGAATTTTAAGCTTTTTCAAATGGATGTGAAAAGTGCATTTTTGAATGGAATCATTGAGGAGGAAGTTTATGTTGAACAACCTCTTGGTTTTGAGTCACATTGTTTTCCAAATCATGTTTTTAAATTGAACAAAGCCTTATATGGATTGAAACAAGCTCTAAGAGTTTGATATGAAAGGCTTAGTTCATTTCTCTTGAAAAATGATTTTGAAAAAGGAAAGGTAGACCCCACACTATTTGTTAAAAAGCACAAGCATGATACACTAATTTGTACAAATCTATATTGATGATATCATTTTTGGTGCTACTAATAAGTCTCTTTGTGAGAATTTTGCTAAGTGTATGACTAGGAAATTCAAAATAAGCATGATGGGAGAGCTCAAATTCTTTCTCGATCTATAAATCAAGCAAATCAAAGAAAGGATCTTCATCAACCAAGCCAAGTACACAAGGAAAATACTCAAGAAGTTTGGCATGGATGGTTGTAAAGTAGACAAGACCCCCATGAGTGGTACCATCAAGCTAGACAAAGATGAATCGGATAAGATGGTAGATGAAAAGAGATATCGAGGTATGATCGCATCTCTACTTTATCTTACTGCTTCTAGGCCGGATATCATGTTTAGTGTTTGTATATGTGCTTGGTTTCAATCCCCTCCTAGAGAGTCGCATTTAAATGTTGTTAAAATGTTTGCATGGCACAATTCACTTAAGGTTATGGTATCCTAGGGATTCATCCTTTAGTCTCATAGGATATTTGAATGCGGATTATACAGGTAGTTTATTAGATAGAAAAAGTGCTTACAGGACTTGCCAATTTATAAGAGAATGCCTAGTATCTTGGTTTAGCAAAAAGCAAGTGTCGGTTGCCTTAACCACCGCAGAGGCCAATTATATTGTTGCACTTAAGTTCTTTGGATGAAATAATAATTGAAGGATTTTGGCAAAGAGAATTATCACATTCCTATTAAATGTGATAACACTAGTGCTATTAATCTTTCTAAGAATCTCATCCAGTGCTTTAGGAGTAAACACATAGATATTAGACATCATTTCCTTATAGATCATGTGCAAAAGGGTGATGTTTGTGTTAGAGTTTATTGACACAAATCATCAACTTACAATTGTTTTCGCTAAACCTCTCAATGAAGAAAGATTGAACTTCATTAAGAGAGAATTGGGAATGCTTGATGGAAACGCCCTAAAGTGAAAACTTGATCTTATATGTATGATTGCTATGTGTGTTTATTGTTGTCTATTAATTGTATGTCTTATATTTTTTGTGTAGCATATTCCAAGTGAATCACAATTTTGATTCTTTCAAAACTTAATTTTTTCATTCTTATCCTTGATGACTCATAATTTGCACTCGTTATTCTATCTTCATGGTCGCAAATTATAAGTCCTAGTCACCCGGTTGTCAAACTTCAAATCGCGGTTGTGAGAATTAAGCTCCACTGTGAATTTTGGTCAAGAATTCAAATTTTTTACCATTGAAGCGCATATTCCGAGGAAAATTTATTTGTTACTCACATTTTTTGAAATTCATGGTCGCAACTCATGAATTCACGATGCAAATTAGGGTAACCGCTTAGACATTTATGTGATTTGACTACCGACCATTTCTATCTCTTCATCAATTCATTTCCAGTCATTTATAGCCATTTACAGAGACTTCAAATGGCTATAAAAACCCCCTTCAAAAGTAATATCCTCACTTCACTCCCAACATCAATTTCTCTCTCTCAAATCTTTTCAAAAGACACAAATCTCTTCATCCTTTGCAATGGCTCCAAAGAAGATTTCTAGAGCAGACAAAGGCAAGGATCTGGCTCAGCCCTCTGCATCCCCTGCTCTCCACCTTATGAAAGTCATCACCAAAGAAGAGAAAAAGAGGTACAAAGCCAATTCTTCCAAGATCATCCTCCCTAACAAGATACCTCTACTTTTTTGCTGGAAACCTTAGGCATCAACATAGAGATTCATGTTTTTCTCTCTAATTTGGGCTGGAACGAGTTCATCTTTTGGGATGAACCCGAATACAAAGAAACTGTGTGAAAATTCATGTGCATGGTCCAATTGAGTCGTAAAGCCGATTCACGAGCGGGGCAACACGGGTTAGTATTTTGGGCCTTTGGCGATCCTTTTTATATTACTTTTGACCAATTTTCTTCTCTCTTTAATCGTCAAGTCAGAGAAAACATCCCCTTCATCATTCGGACACCTATGCGTAAACCCTAGGTGCCATTAGAGCAAAGAAAATGGAGTCCTCATAAGCTTCCAAAAGGAAAAGACTAGCTATTGAAGAAGGAGCTCAATCCATCCCTCCTCAACCAAAGCCTAAGGCTAAACTCTCCCTTGCAACCATCAACAACAAGTTTGACAAGTTGATGAGGATCATGAAAAGGAGATTTATGTCCCTATCTCATCTTCATAGTGATATGGTCGATTTGCAAAAAAAGTTAGGAGTCCCTCCTTGCCATCTTTCAGACTTCACAGAGTTTGATGATGCTAAAAAAGGAGAAGGCAATGATGATGTTGAGGATGGAGATGAGGTTGAAGGCAAAGATTAGGGTGAAGATGAAGATTTTTCTAGAGATGATTCTCCTACTTTCTAGTTTAGGATCTCTTTTGTATTTTTCTTTTTTACAAAAAATGTGATCCCATACAAACTTGTTTCCAAGTTTATATATATATAAGTTGTTTCTTAACTGAAATTTTATGTTATGTGCTTGTTTTACTTCATTTGTTTATGCATTTGCTCCCTATGTT
>CATIWR010041132.1:0-11961 GCA_949677035.1 Omphalea diandra | reverse complement strand
ATTAATTAAATTAATATTATATTAGCCATAAAATTAATGGACCATTGTAGAAGAAGATAAATTTTTCATAAATCACGTAATGACTAAAATTGCATTATTTTGACATTTATAATGACGGACATTATAATTGCAAAAAAAAATATTTTACAAATTATCCGTAATGAAAATGTGTTAAAATAGTGTAATTCTAGTCATTCTCTGATTTACAGAAATTTTTTTTTCTTCTATAATGGTCTATTAATTTTATGGCTAATATAATATTTATCTTGAATTTATTACTATAAATAAAAAAAGTAATATAATTATAATTATTGAATTATATTAAACTATTAAATATTAAATTTAATTAAAATATTGAATATTAAATTGAATATTAATATAATAGTTAATTTATTAATTTATTATATTTAAAATTTAATTTAATTTAATATAATAATAGTATTAATTGTCTATCCGCCCAGTTAAACTAGAGGACAAACTATTGGTCCACCAACAGACTAAGTGTATTTTCGTTAAATAGTGACATCCATCAGTTTAATTTGCGGACAAATTTTTTTTACAGCTTCTATTTGTTAAATAAGTTTTGACTTATATCATTTTTATAAATATTTTTTTTTACCATCTTTTACTAATTTTTTATTTTTTTACACTGTTTTGCAAATTATCCCTAGTAACAGCTCATTCATTTCCCTTTGCAGGTCCCTACACGATATGTCAGTTTCACCCTTACTAACCTGACACTGTAAGGCCTGTAGCTCCCTTGTTTTTGTTATAACTTGATTTCTAATATCCCCAAAACAATCTCGACTCCATTTCTTTGAAGCCACAGAAGAACCCTTTAGCTTATCTTCAATTGAGTTATTGCCGCGAACAGACCTGCACCACGTGTTTGCCGCAACACTTTCACACGCGTTATCTGTCACCCATATCACCTCAAACCTCCAAGGCTTTTTTCGGCCTCTCCCATTCGAGATCCTGTCATCAACCTTAAGGAAAATCGGATAATGATCCGAGGATATTCTTGGCAAATGGGAAACAACTGCATTTAGAAATTTCTCTAACTTGCTATAGTTCACCAAGAAGCGGTCAAGCTGTTCCTAGATCAAACTAGTACCCCTCCTCCCATTACTCCAAGCAAACTCATTCCCTTTAAACCCCAAATCCATAAACCCGCAAGCATCAACAACATCTCTAAAAGCTTGTTTCTCCCCCTCTACCCTAAAACACACACCACCCCCCCCCCCTCGGGGAGGGTTTCTCATACACGAATAAAATTTCAGTAAAGTCCCCAAAGCATACCCATGGACAAGAATCACTTCAGAGAAGAAGCTGAATAAGGTGCCAAGTCTTATACTTATTGTTAGACTTAGGCCAACCATAAATAGCATAACCCCTCCACACAACACTATCACTATCAAAAAAGTGAGAATCAACATGATTATTCGAAGAAGAAAAAACAGAAACACAAAGATCCTTCCTCCATAAAAGATCCAGACCGCCACTCGTACCAACTGCATTAACCACAAATAAATTATACTGTGGAAACGTGAACTTCAAACTGTCAAATTCATGAGCGCACAATTTGGTCTCCATTAAGAAAAGGATGCATGGGCAATTTTCTCTGACAAAGTTTTTTAAGGAATGAACAGTCCAAGGATTGCCCAAACCTTGGACGTTCCAGCTGAAGAGATTCATTGGTCTCGACGGAGTTTTTTAGCAACCACCGTCGATATATCTAGAGTGTCCAGAAGAGCACCAAAAACTTTCTTTCTTGGGGAAGATCGGAATTCTCAGCCTCACCAAACCCCGCCACTCTCTACACATTTATTTTTCTGAGTTGATAGCTCATCTAGGCCATCGGCTGGAATTGACGTCGAGTTGTCTAACTGATCGATTTTAGGCCATGACTAAGTCCCCTTCTTTGCCGATTTCAGACTTCCCTGACCCGCCCTACTTTTCTTCTCAATTAGAGTAGTGACCTTTCCTTTTTTACCCATGTGATGAACTGCTTGTGGCTCACCACCCACCCCAACAACAAAAGACAAAGCATCATCGGTATTAAAAGTGTGCCTAATTTTACTCATTTCATGGGACCCATCGACATCGAAAACTTTATACTGCCCTAGGAAACCCGAACGGTCAATAGTTCGGTCATGCATCCTCTCCCCACATGCATGCAACGATGATGTAGAGATGGAGTCGGTGCTTGCATCCTCTGTCCCAACTTCATTAGCAATCTGTATCGTAGTATTCCTCCGGATCATCCCCGACCCAGTCTCAACTTCCTCACCTTGGACTAGAATTCTCCTCCAAACCCCAAGAATATCCCCATTCAACCACAGTCTGGACCTTTCATCATCACCTTCCACACCTCTGCCCAGCCTTTCCCCTATATGACTACGCATGCCATGTTTGTTTGGTGTGGCCTGTAAGTGCTTATCATAAGGCCATTCAGAAATAATCTCAGGCTTTGTCTCGCACTCCTGCTCAATATGATCCATCATACCGCACCAATAGCAAAAATTTGGCATCTTCTCATATCTAAAGTACACTCACACACGATCCCCACAGCTATTTATCACTTTTGTTCCCCTAACCAACGCCTTTCTAACATCCACATCAACCCTCACCCTCATATACTTTCCCTACGATGAGAGATCCGGTTGGTTAATGCTGACCACCCTCCCCACTTTCATTCCAATTCTCCTAAACGCCTCCTAATTACGACAATGAAGGGGCAAATTACAGATTTGAATCCTGAACGCACATGAGTCCAGCAATGCCTCTGATGGTTGGACATCCATTTGCACCTCCTTCAAGACAATTAGATGTTTATTGAAATGCCAAGGACCATTGTTTAGTATTTATTTCGTTCTACCTTTGATTCGAATTCACATAAGAAGAGTTGTGCAGAGATCGCCACCACCCTCAGACCCTTCGAAAGTTTCCACGAGACTTCAGGAGCACTGAAAAGCCCAGAGGTGACAAACGGTTTTCCAGAAACTACTCGGCCTACCAAGCATCTATCACCCCCCCCATTCTCACTCCCTTCTCCCACACCACCTAAATCTACAGCATCATCCCCCAATTCCATGAGATTGAATCGAGGACATAGTTTTTCCAATTCCTTAGCAATAAATGATACAATCCAAGAAGAAAAGCGTCAAGGAAATAAAGTAGATATGGAAAAGACTACAAAAACCCTAAACCCGGAAGGAGTTTGGACCTAGAAACAACAAAAAGATGAAGACACGAAAAACAAAACAAGCGAGCTGGAGAACAGATAGAAAAAACGTGACGAAGACATGAAAAGCGAGAAAAAAAACATAAACAAATAGCTTCACACCGACCATGAGGGAAACCCTAGCCAAGAGAGAAAACTCCATATTTCGGGAGACTCGGTTTTTAATAAATAAAAACACTTTACTTCATGGTTGTTATTTGTCCTTTGATGAGATTTGTTTTTATTTTTATTCAATCTCTTCTCCATATATGGAGCGATTTTTTGTATGTGATTATTTTTTTTCATTTTAAGATTTGTTTTTTTCTTTACATTTTTACGTTATTTCTTGAAGATTGATTTCTATTAATTTCAGTTTGTTATTAATAGTTACTGCAAGAGGAACATGAATTTTTAATATACTATACCAATTTTTATGAATAATTCTATCAAAAAAGATATAAAGACATTGACTCACTTTAAGAGCTATATGGAAGGATCCCAAATATCAATTTGGATTTTTCTTATCATCTTATAATGTTGGATTGAAGTATTTTGTTATCAATTTTATTAAAATATACAGATGATCGTATAACTTTACTTTATAATTAAATGACATTTTCTATTTTACTAAAAAATTAAAAGTAAAAAAAAAATGAGATTATAAAATTTTAATACATTATTTAAGAATAAAAACAACTATCAATTTTAGCTTGCTTCTGTACTTAATTGCAGTTATGATTGGTACTCAAAACATTTGATAAGATGTGTAGTAACTTTTTAAATAACATAAGTTTTATTGGTAGTTATAAGCAAAACTCAAAGAGTAAAAGGCAATTTAGATACATATTCAGATGAATATAATTAGTGTAATTATTAAGAAAATTGTTGGTGTATATATTCAGATGATATTTCTTCCATTCTTCTGCTACAGCCTATCAGTATACGACAGCTTTATACAGCCTATTACAAATTGAACATAGAAACTAAGTGATCAGATGATATGTCATAGATATGACGAATTTTATACTTAAATTTATTATATAAATGAGATTCATATTTTTTGTAAGAAAACATTAATTGATGAAGAAGGTTTGATTTTAGACTTTTATTTAAATGACAAATGTTTTTTATTGCTAAATTATTCAGATATGTATGCGTTCACGTTTGAATACGAAATTTAAAAAAAAAGGATTAATTGGTGGCAGCTGCATCATGTTTGTCCTCTAACAACTAACGACCACATGAATTTATTTTATGCTGCAAATAAAAGCAGCAAATGAATAGGAATGGCAATATATATCCTATATGTGGATATCCATCCCAACCTTATCTGAGTAATATTTGAGTTAGTTGAATAATAAATCATACTCAAATAATAGTATTTAGTTTGAATGAGGTATGTATGGATAATATAGTGCTATGCTCGTACTCTACTCATATCCTTCTTAAATTATTAGATTTATTCATACTCAAAATCATTTTTTTTACCTTATATACATACAAATACTCCTCGTTAATGTTAATAATATTAATTATTTTCAATATTTTTTTTGAGTTAGATGTACAATGTCAGGAGTTATGTCATTGAACTTATTAATTATGATATATCTAATATGCTATATTTGGAGAACTATATATACTTTTAAATTATTTAATATTTAAATATATGGCCTTTTACGATATGTAATATTTCAGTTAAATATTATATACTTTATATTTTAATTCTAATATTAATTAGTAATTATATACTTCATATTTTAATTTCTAATATTAATTCGTAATTATATGCTTTATATTTTAATTTCTAATATTAATTAGTAATTATATACTTTATATTTTAATTATATGCTTTATATTTTAATTTCTAATATTAATTATTAATTATATACTTTATATTTTAATTTACACATTTTAAAAATATTTTGATAATTATTTGAGTAATAGGTTATCCGTGAGCTATTCAAAACTTTACAGACATGGGGATGAATTTAATATTTCTCACGTAAATGAGAATATGGTTAGTCATATACCTTTAGATATGAATAAGGATATAGCAGTACATTACTCATTACCGTCTCTACAAATAAGTTTGAATCAGATCTATTTAAATTATATTTGTATTGAATCGAATTCAAGTCAAACTATTTTAGATTGTGTTCAGATTCAGATTAGATTATTCGGTCAACATACAAAAACATTCTAAGTCATTTTTAAGATCTTCAGCTACTTTGATTCAGTAATAATTTTAATTTTTTAGAGTAAAAATATTGTTTTAGTTTTAAATAAAATTTAAATATTTTCATAATTTAAATTGATTCAATTGAATTGACCTATAAAATAAGTTGAGATCGAACCGATTTGAATTAATCTATAAGTCAGATCAAATCACTTTAAATCTACTTTAATTTTATGTTAGATTAAATTTTTCAAATAAATTCAAATTGAATTTGAAATTACCACCTCTAATTATATTATGACAGTTAGTCTCCTTTACGTTGTGTTTAGTTCGATTTTATAACTTAAAATTTATTTCATTTACAATTGAATTTCTTATAGAATTCATTTACAAATGAATTTCTATGTTTGACATATTATAAAATAAAAATAGAATTCATTTCAAATGAAATGAATTTTGTATTTGGTTTAAGTGTAGAGTTTAATAAAATATTTTATTTTATAAAAATATTGTTGTTTTATTTTTTAAAATTTTTACAAATGTGCAAAAATATAAGAAAAAGAGAGAGAGAAATAGAGTAGAAAGAGAGGAAAGAAAGGGGAGAAAAAAGAAAAAAAAAAGTAAAAGTATTTTAATTAAGAGTATTTTTATAATAATGAAAAAACTTTATAACATTAGAATTCATTTGCAAATTCTATCAAATTTGTTAGAATTTAGTTTAATTATAACCAATCCTAAGGGTTTAATGAAATGAAATTTCCAATGAATTTTCATTTATACCAAACATATAAAATGCGAATTTACAAATAAATTTCATGGAAATTATAAAATTCATTTATACCAAATACAATCTTATTTTCATTAATTTTGTGTCCAAAATTGCTGCTTAAATCTCCTTTTAAGTGCAACACCGACCATGCCTTTATGCCCCCGCTTCTACAAATAATAGCTTGTTAGAGTATTTCCAATTATGCTCTTTAAAATAAATAATATATTTTAGGTAAAAAAAAAGAGCATTTTAAGGAATTTTTAAACATAAAGAGCAAACAAATTTATTTAAGTTCAATAGACTCTTTATACTTCACTCTTTTTTTTATTTTATCTCAAAAGCATTTAATGTTAATTTGTAAAAAGAGATAGAAAAAAGTTTTTCAAAAGAAAAACTCAATAGAAAACAAGATAACAATTATTAATATGTATAGAAAACTAAATTATATTAATTATATTTTATATAGAGAGTGAATTTTAACTCTCCATTCTCTCTAATATATAATTTAAAGTTAGTCGGTTGAAGTGTTATTTTCTTTAACCACTTTTTATAATAAAGGGTTTAGATTGAATAAAAAGTAGATTGAAGATATTCTTATATTTTTGTTGCATGAATTTTTTAGTTGATTTGAATTAACTTATAATTTATCAATCTACTTTGCAGTTCAATAATTAGATAATTTATTGTCTCGCTAATATGACTTTATATCTAATTATGTATTTTTTAGGCCTGCTGTCCTTATGGCAGCTGTAAATGCCTTCTGCTGAAAGTTTTTTGGTATGTCATTGGTTATCTTAAATTTAAAAGAAAAACTCTTAGACTAAATCTATTGACTCAACCAAAATTACTCATATGAAAATAAATTTAAGCGTATTAATTTATATAAATGAGGTCTAGATAAGAAAAGTCAAGTTTAAAATATCTTTAACTGTGAAGTTAATAAAGGATTTTCTTTTTAAGGATAAAAAGTCAATAAAGGATGTTGATATACAACAAATTTATGACTTTACGAAATCTTTTGTAAAAAAAAAAACTATACGAAATCAAAATTCATTAATTATGTTTTTCAAAAAAACAATTCATTAATTATGAAATGCTAAATAAATATGTTATGGGTACATGTTATCCAAACTTTTATTGTTGGAAGTGACGCACATATATTTTAGGTCGAGATCAAGTTTGTTATTGGATTTTAGAATTTTGATTTAAATTTATTCGAAAAAGAAATTTAAATTAGATATAAAATTTTTGAAATGATTCATATTCAAAATTATTTAAAACAGTTTTAAATAGAATCGAGTTTTAACTTTAAATTTTGAAAAAAAAAGTAATTTTTAAGTTTAATTAAAATTTAACAATGAATTTATCACAAAATTTTGATAAAATTCATCTAATATTTGGTCACATGATCAATGATAATTTTTCAATATATATGAGAATCATATTTTAAATTTTATGTATCTCTCGTATCTAAATTTAGGAGGTATTTAGTATAACTGATAAGTGCAGATAATAGTTGATTAATATACATCAGCTAATAAAATTGTATCTGATAAAAATCTAAAACAGATATTAATAGCTGATTAATGTATCAATCAGCTACGGTTAAATAATCTTATATTTGAAATTGGTTTCTAATCTCATATGTTAATAGTTAATAAAAGACAAAAATACTCTTTCTTTTAAATTTCTTTTACCTTTATTGTAATTATTTATATAAAATAATTTATTTTAATTATTCTACATAATTTTATAAAAAATTATATATAAGATATTTTAATTACTAAAAATATACTAACATATAATAATTAACATTAATAAAAAATAATTATTAAAACTTCATAAATATAAAATAATAATTGTAATATCTTAAAATTTGAAATAATATATTATAAAGATTCATGCAAAATATATTATTTATTTATTTATTTTAATATATAAAATATTAAAATTATACCTTTATTTGTCATTTTATAAATTAACAAAAATAATTAAACAAAATTTACTAAACACTTAACATCAAACCACTATCAGCTAACAGCTATCGGCAACTGCTACTCCTTAATTATAGGTAAAATAAAAACAGATGTGTATAAAAATTTAGATAAAATTAACTATTTTAAAATTTTTGAATAAAAATGTGAAAATGTAAAAATTTGAATTTTTTAGTTTCATTAGGCGAATAATGATATGGAAAATGTTGAGACGGAAATGTAAGGATTGCTCACAGGTGTTAGTAAGGATTGCTCACAGGTGTTAGTTTCCCACTAAATTTTTTTTTTTAATCATACAAAGTCATGAATTACTCATTCATTTATAAAAACAAATATATTATATGGTTTGATGAATGATAAAAATAAAAATAAATACAAAAAAAACTCACTTGATTAGTAAAAATTTATATTCAAATTTTTTAAACATGCTAATAGAATTTTTCTAATTAGTAATTCGAGGATCAATATATTTCATTTAATTGCTAATTGTAAATCACAAATGTATTCTTTGGCTTTTAAGTAAGTCCTTTTGCAAGAATGCCAACGAAAAATTTTACTATTGACGTCTTAAATTTATTAAACTCTACTAATATATTTATAAATGAAGATTCAAATTCTACAAAAAGTGTGATCATAAACACCATAAAATGATTTAAAAACTTCATGAAGAAAGATTTAAGAATCTTAATAATAAACAAAAAAGTATAAACAAATTTAAAAAATCTGCATTTATTGAATTAAAGTAAAATGATATAAATGTGAATAAAAAATCACAATTAAGCTAAAAATAAAAACAAAATTTATTACAATAATAAATAAATAAAACAAAAACAAAAAGAGGCGTAGGCCGCTAAACGTAATCATAGACAATAAATTAAAACAAACTGGGTAGGCCAGTGGTTATGTCGAGTGAAAGGACCTTAAATCGGATTTAGGTGCCATCAACACATAATATACTCCCACCATTGCTGGCCTGACTTAATTTTATTTTCATCTCAATAATCCAAAAAATTAATTGAATTGAATTAAAATTAAAAATACTTGAATAAAATGAAATCTGAATTATGTTAAATCGAACTTAATTAAATAATTGAATTACATATATATATATACATGAAACTAGATTGTCTATATTTAAATATATTATATATAAGCTTATATATCTTATACATATATTCTATATATTATATAAATCATATATATTTAAATATATTATAGTCTATATATAATATTATTTAACAGAATGATAATGCTAAAATGAATATGCAATCATACTAAAATGGATATAGCTCATAATGAATATATTAGAAATAAAGTTGGAGTTGCTCCTTAATGGATGATTGGAAAGAAAGAAAATTGAGGTGGTTTGGGTATGTGAGTATTACGCTTTAGATGTGCCAGTTAAAAAAATAGAATATATTAGAGTAGACACAAGTAAGAAGAGGAGAGATAAATCTAAGTTTATACAAAAAAATAATTCAAAATAACTTAGAAGATTACATGTTTCTAAAAATGTGACCCATGGTCGCTTCAAGTGGTAAAAATTAATCAATATAACTTACCTTAATTAACTTGGTATTAAGATTGAGTTTAGTTGTATATCGTATATATATACATTTAAACATGATTCAACTCATGTATATATATAGCTTATTTAAAATAATCGATTATGGAATAGTTATATACATTATATAAATTATATATACTTAAATAAAAGTTAAGAAAAATAAAAATAATTGAATATTACTTATTGTAATTTTTTGATAATTAATTATAAAAATTGCTTATTAACCAATTTTATATATTTATAATCTATATTTATATAATAAATATGAATGAGTAAATACTTTTACAAACTATATAAAACAAATAATCAAATTCGAATAAAAATAGGCTACAATTTAAAATTATTCAAATTGAATCAAAATTAATTTTTTTGGTAATGAACAAGGGACTTACATATGTGCTTTAGAGCAGCAGGAATCATCCCGCAGTCATTTTTATTTTGCTTTAATGAGTTTTTAATAGATTTGATTTATATATCCATCTGTTTTTTCTTCCTATAAAATCTATTAGTTTATTGTGTTTTACTCACTGGGTATATATGATACTATAGGTATTTTTTCATACACTAATTAGATCTTAATCATGTCTACGATTAGATTGTTATAATTAGTAAAAATAATATTTATTAAATTTAATTATCCACTTTTAAGATAAGATAAATAGACAGAGATTACCGTAAATTTTAATTGCTTTATAAACAACTTTTTTAAAAATTTTATTTTAAATATTTGTATTGAACTTTAGTTTGAATATATAAAGTTTATATATTTATAATGGATTTATTCATGCTTTTATAAGATTATATGAGGCTAATCATATAGTATATATATAATGTGCATCAATAATTCATATAAGATAAATATTCACCTTCAATTGGCTTTGAGGAGGACACTCCCATCTAGATGCTTCACCCCTATTACTTTGGTTTTATCTTTGTTGTGCATCGCCTTGGTACTAAAATAACATAGAGGAAGCTCTATCTAAAATACATATCCAATCTGGTTGTTGCCTTTCAAAAGCTAGTTCATTTCTCGAAATCCAAAGGCTCTATATTACCATACAAGTATCTTCAACGACCTCCACGGAAGAGGTAGAGATTGTATTTCACTAACCATGGCTTTGCTTGCATTCCATGTAACCTAGATATATTGCGACGTAGAGGGTTGATGTGCCATAATTTGGCTACAAGAGGATAATACAAGAACAGGTGGTCCTGAGTTTTCATTTCTTCCCCACACTAATAACATCTTTCACACAACCACCCTACAACAATTAAAATTTATTGGTAAGGAGTCCTTACACACTATCCAAATTAGATGGCAGACTTTTGGAGGAACATGCAAGTGCCATAGCATTTTCTATAGAGAATAAGTGGTGATCCAAAATGCAACTATCATGGATTGGTGAAAAATGGATGGTGCAACTTGCAACTTGAAACGCTGACTTAACTCAAAAAAGACTATTTTGCACTTAGCACCAAATTTTGGGGTCCCTTGGCAGATAATAACTAATGGGAATTGACAGAATCCTTGACGCATCTGCATTGAAAAAAAAGAAAAAAAGAAAAACTTGTTGGACAAGGTCTACATTTTATCTACTGCCATCATCCCAAATCAAGTTCCATACTGAAGCGTCTGGAGATAACGTATTGATAGGTATACTGACTCGAGCGCCAATACATTTTGGGAACCACCTATCTTTCTAAATGAAAGTCTTAAGACCATCACCAATCTCTACCTTAAAACCATGCTTATGACTTCCCTACCTATTAGAATAATTTTTCATGTATAGGTTGCTGCTAGGCTTTGTCTAGCTGTGAGGACGTTGGAGCAAGAAAAATATTTGACCTTAAAGCCTTTGTAGCCAGATAATTGGGAATTTGAAGAAAGTGCGATGCTTGTTTCACAAGCATTGCTAAATTAAAATCAGGCATGTAAATAAGAAGAAGAAAAGATTTGCAGAAAAATGTATATTTGGTAAAGGCAAAGAACCAGCCTTATATACAGACATATTTTCCTTGTATACAAGCCTATAATTATGCCTATAATCAAGCCTATAATCAAGTCTATAATTAAGCATATAATTAAGCCTATAATCAATCCTATAATCAAGCCTACAATCAAGCCTACAATCAAGCCTATAATCAAGCCTATAATCAAGTCTATAATTATGATAATTACTACAATTAGAATATCAACACTAAATAAGAAATTTACAGTACAAGACAAAATAT
>CATIWR010041126.1:0-51507 GCA_949677035.1 Omphalea diandra | reverse complement strand
TCATTGGGTTGCTGCTAAGAAGGTAATGAGATACTTGCAAAAGACTAAAGATCATATGTTGGTTTATAGGCATGTGGATGATCTTGAAGTGGTGGGGTATTCAGACTCTGATTTTGCAGGCTGTCAAGATGATATGAAATCTACTTCAGGTTATATTTTTATGCTTGCTGGTGGTACTGTTTCGTGGAAAAGTGTTAAGCAAAAACTTACAACATCTTCTACTATGCAAGCTGAGTTTGTTGCATGTTATGGTGCTAGTACAAAAGCTATATGGTTAAAGAATTTTATTTCTGGTTTGCTTGTGGTTGATTCTATTGCTAGGTCTCTTCGTATCTATTGTGATAATAATGTTGTTGTGTTCTTCTCTAAGAACAATAAAAGTTTGAGTGGTTCTAAGCATATACAAATTAAATATCTCACAGTTAGAGACTTAGTAAAGAAAAGAGACATTGAGATTCAGTATGTTAGTACTGATTTAATGTTAGCTGATCCCCTAACCAAAAGACTCAGACCTATAGTTTTTAAGAAACATGTTTGTGATATGGGTGTTGTGGAGTCTTTTGATGTGTTAGGTTAGTGAGAGTTTTTTTGTGCTTATAACTGAACGTTCAAATTAAATAATTTTGCTCCATTGCTTATTCATATTTATTTATATGGGTTGAGTGCTTTGTAGTTGATTGTTTTGCGTATGTGTATATTATATATATATATATATATATATATATATATATATAGCATGCTATGAGTTGTGGTTAATATGCTTAAGACTGGTGTGATTATCTTAAGCAAAGCTGGTTTCCAATTGTGTTTCTAGAAACGAAGGCTAAGGCATTGTGATTGTATTTCCAAATGGAAATAACAACCTTATTGTGAAGCCTTGTGACAGGGTAAGACATTATGTGTGTGTTTCTAGATGGAAATAATAGTCTTATTGTGAAGCCTTATGAATTTCTCTTGCTCGTTAGAGCATGTGTGAAAGAGAAATGTTTGGAGGACTGACAAGAAAATAGTGTATTGATCACATGGAGTGTTATTTTCTTGCTACACTGCCATATCGAAATCCATGTCAGTTAAGATGTCAATATTTGTGACTATGGATTTGTACTATGTCAATAAGGGGCATAACTACTGTCGTGATCCGATATTGATAAATTAACGTGGACAAAATTGTGTTTGAGATGTCACTTTATCAATAAGCTATATGTTTTCTAAAAATTGTGTGGCCACACTTGAGTTTAAAGTATTCAGTCCGAGAGTCGTTTTCGAAAATGTTTTCTTTATTAAAACATGAAAACGTCATAATTAATATTGCCCAAGTGAGAGAATGTTGGAATTTTTTATGTGGGCTAATATTAATTATGGGTTGGTTTTAATTATTTATAAAACGGATTGAATAATATATTTTATTGTTTTGGAGTAAGCCTAATTAAAATGTGATCAATTGAGTTATGGGCTTGTGACATCTTTTGTGGGCCGATATGAAAGACGGTCAGTGTATGCCTATTTTAACATGAACCTATGATGAGTGGGTCTGTTAAAATTTATTATAAATAGGCTAGGTCTCCTCTCCTGCGTTCGTAACAGAAAACCCTAGTTGCTAGCCCATTGTAGTCATCTTTAAGAAGGTCAAGGAGATGAAGACCTAACTTCTGTTTTCAACCGTTCTGACAAATTTTTAAGTGGTTTATTTAAGCTTTCAGAATTATGGCTCAGAACAATTTAGGATTCAACACGTAGACAGGTACACAATTTGTTTCTGTTCAATTATTAGTTTTAGTGTTCTAAATTTATGTACAAGATCCTATATTAAATATATTACAAGAAATTTTAAGTTCAATTGAATCAAATTGAATCAATCAATTCAATTTAGTTTTTCAGTTTGATCTTTGAACTTCAAAATATTGGTGTTTGAACTAATCAATTTAGTCTTTTTTAATTTTATAATTGTTTAATTAAAAAATATATTTCTTATGTTTAGTAAATGAACATATTTTTTGAATAAAAAATAATTTTTCATAAAAAATGATTTCTAAAAAATAAATGAATATAAGATTTAAGTGATAGTTATGACACATTAATTTTAATATTAATGTTTTTAAAAAAGTATAACTTTTAGTAAGATAGTAAAATTATAATATTTTATTCAAAGTTTAAATATTAAAATATTTCCTCTTATTTTATCATATTGTATTGTTATTTTTTATTTTAAAATATTTTAAGTATTATTTATATATTGTAAATTTTAAATATTGAAGTAGACCGATTAAATCAATTGAATAAAAAAATTAATCAGCTGATCAATTTATTCTTTGATTTGATTTTAAAAATATTGACATCAATAACTTATGAAAAAAAACTATCAATATTATACAAGGTTAATAAAGACTTTTTCATTAATTAATTAAGGTATAAAATAATTTAAACATTATATATATATATATATATATATATATATATATATATATATATATATATATATATTTGTTGGATACATTATTGAATCTTTTAGAATTCTCAATTATAATTAGTCTATTTTTTAATTTTTTAAATTTTAACATATATTAATGATAATTAAAATTAGATTTATTATGAAACATTTAAGTTTATATTTATCGTTAAATTATTTATGATTAATTAATTTTTAGCATTAAATAGTATCAGATATTAGAAATTAAATAATTAGTTTTAGTTAATTTTATAAATTTTAAAATATGTCCAAATATAAATAATAAATTTTAAATTTTCTTCAAACAAATTATTATTTGTGAAATGAATGAAGATTAATTATCTAATTATTTTCTCTTTAAGCGACTTACTGCCTCTCTTCACCAGTTGAATACCGTGACAAAGTGCCCCAATCTCTTAGGTATAGGTCCCAACCTCAAACCCTTCACCCCACATGTTATAATTGGTACTCTGTTTCCCACCCAAATCAATTTGGATACCCCACGTATTGTTTTGCAACGTTTTATATTTTGGTCAAAAAGATAGATCACAGGATTATATTATAGTATTAGATTAATATAGTTTTAAATATTTAAATAATAATGATTAATATATAATTAATTATTATTTTAAAAAATTTTCATTTTAATAAAATTATTATAAATAATTAATAATTTATACACATAATTTTAAATTTTATATAATAATACTGTATATACATAACTGTAAAATCCACCCAAAATGACCATGTACAAGCCTGCGGGTGTATATACATTCCCAAAAGTGGTCGACGACTCATCACCTCATGTATTGTGGTTCAAACTAAAATATTGTATGTAACTTCCAGCTACAGGGTGTGCCTTATTAAACTATGGGTATGATGGCCCACATAACTGCACCATATAGCAAACGAGATCGTATGATTCTGAGACTTCAACGCTGTAATATGCAAATCACAAAATGTATGTTCGGAACCTGAAAAGAAAAAAAAAGAAAGAAAAGAAATACATTATACAATAAGCAATGGTCTTATAAATGCTAAAATTAAGTTGGAGCTCCAAAAGTATGAATGAAGTTTCATATGCATGCCTTAACTAAGATTTTAAGGGTAAAGGATATCTCATGGTCGTCCTCCACCTTTAGATATCTTAAATTGCAGAACATCTTCTACGTTTGGGGGCTTGGATACAAAGCCCAACAAAATCTACCAAGTGTTTTTTTTTTTTTTTTTTTTTTGTAATGGAGTTGGGAGAATTCGAACCACGGACCATATATACACCACTAGCCAAGCCAAGCTTGGGGTGTCAAAATCTACCAAGTTAAAGGATTACTGCTTTGATCAATTAATCAATTATTCTTCAAAACTTGTAAGTTTTCCATCTCTCCTCATCGCCAATTTCAAGGTGTATGTGAGATAAGTTGCGACTCCAAAAATTTTGAGATTGATCCATGTTGATCAAGTAGAGCTTAAATTTGAGCCATATTAATAAATTAGTTATCCGAGTTTGATACTGGAAAACACTTGAAAATCTTGTGGATTAAATGGAATATTTGATAATTTTATCATTTCACTCTTTATATTTATATTTACAGTAGCGTAAAAATATATTTGTCTCAATTTTTAATCTATTTGGAATTGGATTAGAGATATGGAAAGTTTAGTATATCAACTCTGAGTAAATTGAGTTTGAATATTTTCTCAAACTCCATTGAGACTTGAAAAAAAAAAAAAAAGTTCAGTTAAGCTTAGTTGCAATTTTTTATTTGAAGTTATAGGATCGATTTGAACATAGTATTTCAATCTGACTCAATTATACCCGCAATTTAAAGACTAAAATAAACTTGGTCGAATAATAGAATTCTTCAAGTAAATCTAGAAAAAAAAAGCAATAAATCACCAGATTTACTACATACATATTGGTTTCTAAGATAATGAATTTGGTTTCAGCATTTACCTTGGGTGGGTGAGAACACCAGAAATAGAGCAGTCTATGATTTCTAGCTCCTCTGAGTCATTGCAGCTCCAATCCTGGCTAATTAACACAAGAATATCTAGAAATCAGAAAAAAGGTGACAGAGTAGGGAATGAGAAATCTTTGTCAAGAAATTACAAACCAAATCCCCTTCTGATATTTGAATCCATCAACCAAAAATCTCGAAGAAATAAAAATTCAACAGAAACAGTAACTGCACGAAAGCCTCCCTCTCCCTCCATTCAATTAAAAAGTCACTGAAATCTAAAAAAGTCACTGAAATCTAAAAAAGTCACTGGACTAAGACTAAGAACACCGTCCAGCTAAACAGCTTCGGGAATGAGCCTTAATTACCCTCCCTTCCACACAGTCTCTGTCAGGATCAAAATACACTAAATAACAGGAAAGATAATAGAGGAATTACCATCCGAATTGGAACTTCTACGTTGACGATATATTTCAACTTCATTTCTGTTGTTGCATCGCATGATCCGCCAGAACGGTCTGCATAATTGAATTAATCTATCAGGATACAAAACAAGTAAAATTCAAGAAAAGGGTACAACAGAAAGCAGTGATTTTGCAGATTACGAATAATCCCATAGCGTCTCAGTGATGCCAGTTATGATCAATTGATGATCGTCGTCTTCACCCAAAAATATTTCCGCACAACCTCGGACGTGACGGGCAGTAATGGTGGCGGGGTGGCCGTCTTGCCCAACAAATTTAATGCGCAGAAGACCGAGAAAGTCTGGAACAATGAGTTCGTAACAGAACTTGGTAGATTTGACTTTCCATACTTCACCACCCTCTATTATCTTCTCTGCATCTTCTATTTCAATTCGACGCACTATTGAACAACAGCGAATAGGCTGAACAGAAATGGGCCTGTTGGTCCTGTTATGAAACCATGTGTCTCTGTTTACTAAATCCATTACCTTTCAATAAGAGAATCGGCAAATAAAGACGTAAAGAAGGGACGAAAAGCAAGCAGTCTTAATGGATTATATAGCTCCCTAAGAGATGGCATGGCTTTCACAGGGCTTCAGATCATATAGGCAGAAATTTAGGACAGCAAGGCTTTTGAGAGTATGAGTTGGCAAGTTTAAAAAAAATGATCCAAGGCCTTGCCGGCAACTTTGACCAACCAAAAACAACTTTCCAACAATTGTGTGGTTTCCAATAATTATATGCCAATTTCTTGTTCATAATTTATTTTGATTTATAGTGAATTTGGCATTGCTATGGTTGTTGAGATAAAAATTAAAAGAGATTTTTAATTAATAATAAATTTTTTAATATGAATTTTACAATAAAAAATTGATTTTTAATTAACTATAAGGCTTTTAAAAAGGATAATGCAAGTGTTGAGTTTGTGTGAATCTAATTAAAATAATCCAAACATGCTAGAAGAAATTATAGAAACTTCGGGTGAGATATAATCCACAATTAGCTAACGCTGACGTCACATTGATATCGTTAGCAAATTCGTTCCGACATAGACATTACAGCCGCCATTTTCTTGTTGACTTGGTTACTAGTTATTTTGGGCAGATGACAGCCAAAGGATTTAGGTTTGATATGAATCCTCCGGCTCAGCAACTGCGAGCCAGTTTAGTGCAGTGTTTGTAACTGGTCATTAAATCAGTTAATTGATGAATTTTTTAAGTTGGTTAATTTGACTTATTTCATCAATATAATTTAATTAATTTAATAATAATAAAATTAAAAATATCATTAAAGTAGTTTTAAAATTAATAATTATTAAAAATATATAAATATAGATATAATACTTAGAAATAAAAATAATTTTAAAAATTGATTTCAAACTAATAGAACTAACTAATATTTTGATTCTTCATTTAACTAGTTTAATTGATTAATTCAATTTAATTTTTAAAATATTTTTTTTCAGCTATACTATTATCTATGATTTTTTGTTCTCCCTTTGCGTGGGAATTATCAAGAATTCAAGTGCGTATTGGAAATAATTTTAGTGAGATTATGTTTGGAATGACATAAAAAGCCAACATCCAAATCACATGAGGCAAGTTATAGTAACAAACAGATTATGCTTCTGTTCCGCACAATCCTGTAGCAAATACTGTTGCAATCCTGGTTCCATTTTATTGTTTATATATAAATTTCTGGCATGTAATTGATATTTTCATTTATCTAATTGTATATTGCTTGTGGCTTAATGAGTGATATTAGAGTAACTTTATTTAGGCATAGGTTAATTATATGCATTAAAATAAATGAACAGACAAATACTATGATCAAATAGAATGCTTCGAATTATTTAATTTGGAAGTCAAAGGTGAAAGATCTTTCTTATTATAAAATTTACTTGATTATATTAAATTTAGTGGTATCAAGCTAACCAGAAAATGATATGATGATTGAAAAAAGATGCTTAAAAAGGTAGTGGAGTTTATGAGGCAATGGGTTCTAAAGAACATTTTTCATCTTAACAGCATAAATTGTGAACAAAATTGAAAAAGTTTCATGAGAAAAGAAAATTTTAAAATAACATTTTTGCAATTAGAGAAATTGTAAATTTAAAGTACAGGGTGGATAATCCATTTCAGATCATTTGAGTGAGTTTTAGGTTTTGGTGAATCAATTAGACACTATAAAGTGAGAAAGGATTATTAGATGCAAACATTATTTCTGCTGAGCTCCTTGGTAGATAGAGACATACAAGTGTTTAAGGTGTCTTGGTACTGACGACGGAGGTGAATACACACCAGAGGAATTTGAAAATTACTATTCAAAATATAGCATCAACCAACCACCGAACTAGAAAATATTTTTAAAGAAATCTATTATCAAATTTAAAAAATTCCAATTTAATTAAATAAATATTTATTTAATAACTAAAGTACTAGTATAATAACTATAAAATCAATAAAAATATATAAATATATACATTATGAAATGATTATTGATTGATATTTAAATTATAAGTATTAAAATTGCAATTAAGAGAGACAATTGTACCCAAGAACTTGCATCTATTAAAAAAATTGCGAAATTTACCCATTTTCAATAGTTACAAAAACCCCTTTCACCATCTATATGACTAAACTAGTGGATCAACTGTTGGACATGAATGACAGTTTAGTATTTTTTTTTTCTTATTATTCGGCTTTTCCTTTTTTTTTTTTTGTTGCTTATTGGCATTTGTTCCATGCATTTTTCAAAGTAATAAAAATTGGTTGCATCTACCAACAACCTCCACCTGGCCGTTAGAAGATGAAGAGTAGGATCACTAACACCCTGTTTGGATTAAGTGTTTAGAAGGAAATGAAATAAAAGAAATTGATTTAAAAATAATTTTTATATTTGGATGAGAAATGTTGGAGTGGAATGAACTGGTTCATAACCATTTGCTAAACTCATCCAAACTCACTTCAACTTCTATATTCAAACACCATATTGGTTTCAAATTAAAAAAAAATATATAAATACTCTATTTTGCTCTTGATTTCAAATTATTTTTTAGATGAAAAGTAATTAATACTATATTATTTAATTAAATTATAAATAACTAATTAAAATATAGAAAAATTAAATATCTAAAAGAATTAAAATAATTATTTATTTAAATTAAATTAAAAATAATTTAAATTAGACAATTTTTAAAAATTATTTATTTTAATATATTAAATATAATATAACAAATAAATTAAAATTATCAATTAATAATTTGATAAAATTTAATATATTAATTATAATATAACAAATAATATAAGATAATTGATAGAAGAAATATTTTGTTAAATTAATATGTACATTGGTATTTTTATCAATTTTTAAGTAAATTTTTCATTCAATTTCATTGCAAACAAATAGAATTAATGTTAAACCATTTCTTTTCAATCTTACCATCCCAAACACAAATATAATTTAACATTTTATTTTCAAATCAAACCTATCAATTTCATTTTATTAATAACTCTTTCAATTTTTTTGTAAACTCTCAATCCAAACAAACCCTGAGAGTGGATCTGAGAGTGGATAGGTGGAAATGTTGAAGCAATAATAAGTGGAAATAAAAGAGACATATTTCCCATGTTTCTTTCTTTGTCTCTGTTTTTGTTTCCCCTTTTTCGTTCCTTCCTTTTTCAGCCAATCTAAGCAAACAGAGAGCATCTAACAAATCTCTCTCTGTCCTCCATTTCTCTCCTTATCCACTGAAATCCCACCTCTCAACTTCCATCACTTACTAGTATTTGCCTCATCTCAAAACATCTGAGGTTCTCTCTTTTACCTTTGAATTCGCTGATCAAGAATTGATAAATAAAAGTTATATATATATATATATATATTCCTATTCTTTATAATATGGATGTTGTTAACCACAGCACCTGTACTCAATATCCATCCGGATCGAATCCACGCCTCGCATGCGGCGGTTCAACCTACTGTTCGATTATGGAATTCGAAGGAAGCAAAGTTCTTGAGAGAGAGAGAGGGGGGCTGGAAAGAGGGCATCTGTTGAATAAGGGAGTGGCTTGAGGGCGGGGCTTCAGCCCATGCAAGGCCCCCTTTAGTTCCCCCTATGGCATCAAGCATGAGAACACAATTCTCAGTACCCAACAGCATGATGGTATGGCTGAAAGAACTGACAAAACCTTTCTTGCAAAAGTTAGATGCATGCACAGCTTGGGTTATTATTGGCCTAAATTATTTTTGGAGTGATGCAATCTATACCTCCTGCTACTTTATGAATCAATCTCTATCAAGTCCTTTAGACTTTCATATTCCTAAAAAAACATGAATAGGGAGAGATGTTTCCTACTCTCACTTGAAGGTTTTAAGTGCAAACCCTTTGTTTGTGTGCCTAAGAAACAAAGACAGAAGCTTGATGATAAGGCCATTCTATGTACATATATTTTAGGCTACGGAGATGCAGAGTTTGGTTATAGATAATGGGATCGAATACAAATGAAGATTATCATATTAAGAGATATGGTGTTCATTAACATCAAATATTTTTAGATTTAAAGACATTGGAGAAACTAAAGCTGTTAGTGGAGTTTTTGTTCTCATACTAGTTACTCTTTTAACAGAAAGTGCCACAAATGAAGGAGAGTTGCATGAAAAACAAGGTATTGAAATCAAGTTAGTACAGAATGATGATGATGACGTAGATATAAAGGGTGTTGAGCAAGGGAGCAACACCTCCAATATCAGATTGAAGAGCTATAACCTAGAAGACTATTAGAGAGTGCCAATCCTCTAGAAGATGTTTCAGTTTAAATTATGTTATGCTTTAAGATGAGAAGGAGCCAAGAAGTTCAAATTCATAAGAAGAAAGTTCAGTGGATGCAAGTGATGAAGGAAAAGATGAATTCCTTGAAGAAGAATGATACTTATAAGCTTGTTGATCTTCTAGAAGGTCAAAAAAAAAAAAAAAAGAGTCTTGAAGAATAAATAGGCGTTCAATTTAAATAAGTATGGTGACAAGCTGGTAAATACAAAGCTCATTTAGTTATAAAGGGCTTTAATTGGAAGAAAGGCATAGATTTTGATTAGATTTTTTTTTTCTTTTATTGTGAAGATGAGTTCCATTCAAGTAATTTTAGGATTAACAATTATCTTAGATCTTGAGCTTGAGCAATTAGATGTGAAGATCGCATTCCTTTATGGCGAGTCGGAGGAAGAGATCTATATATATCAACTAGAGGAATTTGAAATGAAAGGGAAAAGGCACATGGCTTGGAGGTTGAAAAGAAGCATATATAGCATGAAATAAGCTCCTAAGCAATGGTGCAAGAAGTTTGACTCGTTTATGGTGGGTATGATTACACCAGAACTTATGCATATTATTATGTGTACTTCAGATTGTTACCCAATGATAAGTTTATTATCCTTTTATTGTATATGTGGAAAATATGCCGATACTCGTTTATCTTTATAAAGGGAGCTGTTTCTTAGTAGTCTAAATTGTAGAAAAATAAAATGCGCAGGTAGTTGATTCTTATAGATAGATTGCTTAGGGCTTAAGCAAGAATCTTACATATCATAGTTGCACCAAGTATATTGGTTTGAGATATTATTGGATTCGTAAAATTGTGAATAATTATGAGATCGATTTGAAGAAAACTCACATAAATAACAATCTACCTGATAGATTGACGAGTGTGATGAACTCTGATAAGATTCAGTTGATGAAAATGAACACCAAGTGAGCAATTGTAAGATGTGAACATTCTCTTCACATATTAGAGGAAAAAATTATTGAATTAGGATCAAGATCGAACCCATTTAAAAAAATTTTGAAAAAAGTAAAAAAGAAAAATTGAAAGTCCGTTGACCCAAGCCCATGTTTTTACTGCTTAAGTAGGATAAAAGGAACGCTTCGTTTTCTTTTATTTTGCAACATAAAGGAGCAACCTCTTTTTTATACACAAAAAAAAAAAAATTTGATTCTCTCTTTTTTTTTTTCTCACTTTGCATGGAAATTATAAAAAATTCAAGTGCAGATTAGAAGCGATTTTCAATTGAAATTTTTTGTAATTTTGGATATAATCACAAAAAAAAAATTATAAAAACTTACTAGAAATCATTATTGGTATTAATTTTGGATACAACCGCAAAACAATTATAAAAACTTACTAGAAATCATTATTGGTGTTGATCCTACCGAATTAAATATGGATCACATACAAAGCTCAATTCGACATTCGTCACTACAAATCAGTATAACTCACCTTAGCCTAAAGCCCACAGGTCAGCATAGTTCGACCTACTTCAACAAAATCAACCCATAGCTCATTTTGAATAAGAATACTATCTTTTATCAAGAAATTTATCTATTATAAAGGAAAACAATTCCCATCAAGAAATAATTATTAAACATGAAGAGTTTGAGTCCTAATCCACTAAAGCAATAGGTATCTCGAGCCATTAGAGTACCACTAGGTATCTCTCACATATTACATTCACAACCTCTTTTTCCAACGAATTACTAACTTAAGCATCAGAGTGGGCTTCTGGCAACCAGCCGAATACCCCCTCACCTCTGTTATCTTGCATAAACCTAGCTAAAACAACCTAAACCAACTACTTCAACTCAATCCCGATAACTCAAGCCAACTACTGTGATAAGTCTGACAACATCATTGGTACGATAAGTGGAACTTCTCACAGTAAACCTTTTAAACCTTTAGTCATGGCCTCTGCCAATGATCGAAAAACTCCACAAGCTCACATCCAGTATAATATCTTGAATGACACAACGCCAAAAAACCTCCTAACTTTCACTTCCCCACCAACACCAAGGAACCTAGCCTCCACCTTTGTTAACACTCCAAACCCTAAATCTCAAACTGTTGCCAAACTTATCGATGCTTATATGGACTTTATAGCAACGTTGAAAAGGATTGAGCAAGTGGTCACAAGAAAAAAACCCTTGGTTGCCACACACTGCCGCTGCCAAGCTATAAAACTTTTCACCTCCACTAGCTAGGCAAGAACGAGGTGAAAGCCTGGCTCAAGATGAAAGAAATGCTAGCAGCTTAAAGATGTGCAATGATGTAGGGAAATCCTCATATAAACCTAGAGTGAGTCGATACACTAGTGTGAAGAGTATGTATTGGGACGAGGATGCCCCTGAAAATAAAGCCATGAAAGCAGTCAAATGTACAAGGACTAAGAAGCACTTCACCCTCGACTACCATTCTTAAGCTCACAATCCCTTAGCCATAGAAATCAAGGATAAGCCAGTACCTTACAAATTCAAATTATCCCCAATTGACAACTACAACAAAACAACTGATACTCGGAGCCACCTTTTTAAGTTTTGATCCATATTAAGACTTTATAACTGCTTAGATGCCATACTCTGTAAAATCTTCCCTACTATCCTTAAAGGGGTAGCACAAGACTGGGACCAAGACCTAGCTCACAACTCCATTCATAATTTCACTCAGTTCTCACAATGTTTTGTAGCTCGGTTTGTATCAGTCATCCTCCAGGTGAAAATTTTTTATGACTTACACGAGGTTATTCAAAAAGAAGAAGAGTCGCAACGTGACTACATGGCCAAATTTAACAGAGTAGCCATGCAAGTGAGCAACCTCAACCACAAAGCAAAGGCAGATGCAATGATTTAGAATTGTAAAAACTGAGGGGCTCTTCAATTCTCTCAGTGTTGATCCTTCTAAAACTTTCTATGAGTTGATGGAAAGAAGTAATTGGTTCAACCACTTAAATGACAACTTGTGAACTTACTTAGATGACAACTTGCAAACTTACTCTCATGGGTCATATAAGAAAAGAAAAAAAAGGGAGCAAGGAGATAGTAAAAATGACAGAGGCCAAGCCAAACATGGAGGACCATGATCATACTCAAATAATAACCTGACATGGTATTATACACCACTTACAACAAACAAGAGTGAAGTCCTCCACTAGATCAAAAGATTAGGAGAAAGACTTTACTTCCCTCTCCCGTTAAAGAGCTCAAACATGAAAAATGAAGATAGATATTGCAGCTTCCACAAGGACAATGTACATGATATAAAAGAATGCAGAGACTTAAAAAACGAGATAGAGAGATTGATCTAACATGGCAAGCTTAATGAGTTCAACAAGCGAATAGCCCTAGAGGAAAACAGGCACGAATCCTCATAAGAAGACGAACACCGAGACAAAAAGCCCAACAATAGACAACATGCAAGGGTCGTGGATGTCATAACAGGAGAAGCCACGTGAGGAGACATCTCTACCTCAAAAAAATGACAAATCCATCAGATATACTCTGTCAATAGCAAGGAAAATGAAGAGGAGCCAATGTTCTACCCCATCACTTTACAACAAATGATGATAGAAAGTTCAACACTCCCTATATACACGTATTAGTGGTTCAGGGCCAAATTGAAAACTTCTTGGTTAAACGAATATTGGTAGATGATGGCAGCTCAATCAATATGATAATTGTAAAAGCTTTTAAAACATTAGGGTTGGATTTCAAGAAGTTATGTCTAGTCCTAACTCCTTTAATCAGGCTAGGAGGAACTAAAGTTGATGTCATGGGATCCATTAAGCTGAACATGGAGTTAAAAGATACTAAAATCACAAAGAAATTCAAAGCCATATGGATGGTTATAAACATCCCCTTTGCATACAATGCCATTATTAGAAGACCAATCTTACCAATCTTGTATGACACAACAGTGTGTACCTACATCAAATATCTCACAATGAAGATCCCAATCGAGAAAGGCATTACAATTGTCAAGGCTGATCAAAATAGTACGACAGACATATATGAACATCTTAAAGAGCTAAACCATGTTGTTCCTTTTGAACCATTAGACTTCGTTCTCGAAAACACTCCTTACACTGCCAAACTTGTAGCAAATTTGAAACCACTGTCGGTAGGAAAAAATTAAGCACTTTGCATTGACACCAAGCTTATAAAAATAATAGAAAGAGACATTAACTCAGCTCTTCTCAAAACACTGCATATAGTTATCTAGTCTACATCAAAAATCACGAGGATTAATCCCTCGGTTATCGTCCATAAGCTCAACATTGACAGGTCGACAAAACCTGTCAAATAGAAATGAAGAAACCACGCACCGGAGCATTAAAAAGCCATTGTCGAGGAAGTGAGCAAGCTGTTACATGATGGGTTCATCTAGGAATTACAATATCTAAACTAAATAGCAAATGTCGTATTGGTAAAGAAACCAAAAAAAAATGGAGGATGTGTGCCGATTTCACAAATCTCAATAAAGCACGCCTAAAGGACAGATACCCCCCTCTGCCGAACATCGATCAGCTTGTTGATTCTATAGAAAGATATGAGCTATATAGCTTTATTGATGCATTTGCAGGATATGACCAGATACAAATGCTTGTGCTAGATGAGGAAAAAACAAGCTTCGTGAACCACAAAGGCACTTATTGCTATAGGGTCATGCGCTTTGGGCTCAAAATTGTAAGACCCACCTATCAGAGGTTGGTAAACCATATCGTTAAAGAGCAGATGGGAAAATAGTGAAGGTCTACATAGATGATATGATAGTGAAAAAATGTTGAGCTAAAAACCATGCTAGGGACCTGAAAAGAAGCCTTCAAAATCTTCAACCAATACAATATGAAGCTTAATCTAAAAAAATGTACCTTTAAAGTATGAGCTGGTAAATTCCTTGGCTTCATGATTTCTCAAAGAAACATAGAGGCTAACTTTGAAAAAATCAAAGCAGTCCTAGATAACAAGCCACGTTAAACTAGTAACAAAGTCCAGAAGCTTAATGGAAGAACCACTACCCTTAGAAGATTCATATCCTAATGAACACAACGTTGTCTACCTTTTACAAAATGTTAAGAGATCTTAAAAAGTTTAGATGGGATGACGAATGCCAAAAAGCTTTTGAAAAACTAAAGACATTTCATGGCTCACCTCTCCTTTGCTCAGTCGCCCTTGAAGGATGAACCACTCTTCATGTACCTAGTAGCAACCAAAGACACAATTGCTTGATCTTAATCAGGGAAGAAGAAGTAGAATAGAAGCCAACCTAATGCATCAAAAAGGTCCTCAATGGGGTCGAGCTAAACTACCACATGACTGAAAAGTTGGCCTATAGACTAGTCAACTAGGCCATAAAGCTAAGACATTACTTTCAAGCCCACACTGGTCCGCACGTATTAGCCCTTAAGAAAGATATTGCAAAAGGTAGAAATTTCAGGAAGAATAGTAACATGGGAGTTTTGGCTTCTCGAATTTGATATCAGATTTGAGCTAGGGCAGGCCATGAAAAGCTCAAATCTTGGCATATTTCATAGTTGAGTTAACAGGTGAATAACAAAAGCCTGAACAAACCAAGGAAAAAACAGAATGGATATTCTATGTAGACAGAGCCTCAAGTATGGAAAGGGCAAAAGCCAGAATAATCTTATAAGGACCAAATAGAATTACTATTAAATGTACTGTCAAATTAAAAATTCAAGCCACCAATAATGCAGCAGAATATGAGACCCTAATTACCAGGATACAACTAGAATAACAAGTTTGAGCCAAACACCTTACCATACACAGTGATTCACAATTGGTGGTCCAATAGCTCCTTGGACAATACTCCATCAAAGAGGCTAATTCGGTCAAATATGTCGAGCACACAAAACACCTCTTAGCAAATATAAAACTAAAAGGATGAAGTTGGATACTGGAACAAAACCCTCATGAGAATAATGAAAAGGTAGATTCCCTAGCCAAGCCGATGGCCTCTCTTTAAGCAACGTTATCTGATGGAGTCTTGATGGAAGAAAGGCTTTAGCCCAACACCTTGCAGTTGCTGAACATAGCTTTCATAATTAAGGAAGACAACTAAATGAGCCCATTCATCAGTTAAAGTATGGACAACTCCCACCTTAGCAAGAGATGCTCAAGCCATTATC
Source organism: Omphalea diandra (assembly GCA_949677035.1). Lineage (NCBI taxonomy): Eukaryota > Viridiplantae > Streptophyta > Magnoliopsida > Malpighiales > Euphorbiaceae > Omphalea > Omphalea diandra. The sequence goes on along the minus strand of CATIWR010041126.1, from coordinate 35,671 downwards.
AGCAAGGTTGTTGACTACTCTGAAGAAGATAAAGTCTTATACAAATCATACTACAGTCAAACCTAGCTCAAATATGTCCTTGCCAAAGACGAAAATTATATACTTAGAGAAATTTATGAAGGCATTTGCAAAGCCCACGAAGTAGCTAGTACTTTAGCTCAAAAAATGGCCTTAGTAGGGTATTTTTGGTCCACAATGTTCAAAGGCCCTAAACAACTCATGAAAAAATGTGATACATGCAAAAAAGATGCAATCATCCCTCGACAATAAATATCAAAGCAACAACATATAGGGTCGGCATGACCTTTTTTCCAATGGGGAATATACATCCTTGGGCCTTTCGCATAGATACTGAGCAAAAAGAAATGTGTCGTAATCACTATAGATCACTTCTTTAAATGGTCAGAAGCTAAAACACTGGCTATCATCACCTCAACAAAAGTTATTGACTTCTTCAAGAAGAACGTGGTTTATCGATTCAGTATTCCCAAGGTATTAATTACGTATAATGGATAATAGTTTGACTATGAATAGTTTTACTCCTACTGTCCTGAGCTAAACATCAACCTTTGGTTCACCTCGGTAGCTCACCCATAAATAAATGGCATAACCAAGGTCACTAACAGAATAATGTTGTAAGGGATCAAGAAAAGACTAGATGATGCATGAGGGACATGGGCAGATCAGCTCAACCATATTCTTTGGGCCTTTAAGACAACACTAAGAACAACAATGGGCTGAACACCATTTTCTTTAGTGTATGGAACTGAGGCAATGATTCATGTAGAAATTGTTCTCCCCTCATAGAGTCCATCATCATAGTCATGAGCATAATGAAGAAGAACTTCACCTCAGCTTGGACCATCTCATTGAAAAATGAGAAGAAACAGTCATCTGAGCTACAACATATCAACAAAGAGTAGCTCGATTTTATTATAAAAGAGTTAAAATTGAGCTTTGAAAGAAGTCGATCTCGCACTCCATAGAACAGGTAGTGTTCAAGCAGAGGATGGGGTAAGCAAGCTCGTCGCTAACCGGGAAGGCCCGTACAAAATCATTAATGTCATAAACCTAACAACATACAAACTAGAAACTATGAGAGAAAAACTCATAACTCACTCTAGAAACATGAAAGCATTAAAAAAAACTTTATATAAACAGCCTTTGCTATCTCTTTTCTTTAAATTGTTTGTCTCATTACAATAAAAAAGAAGTTGCCCTTGGACATAGGCAAATTGCTGAACCACGTAAAAATTCTTATCTTATGAGATTGTCTTTTAACATTAACACCGAGCTAATATACGTTGAACATTAAATGCACTGAGCTAATCTACCTCTTGTAGAGCTAATTTACCTCAACCATTAAATACAAATGTACCAAAGCAAAGTATCTCAAAACAATAATCACGTTTATTATGTATCGAGCTAATCTACCTCGTACATCAATCATGTTTTATTACATAACAAGCTAATCTACCTCGTACATCAATCATGTTTTATCATGTAGCAAACTAAACTACCTCATACATAACTTTTTAAAAGGACATCCAGCACAAAGCATTCAAGTATTTAATAAAACAAAAGCATCAACAAACAAAGGCATTATAGGAAAACACTGGTAATAAAAGCAAAGTTTTCCATTAACTTAAAAAATTTTACATGGAAAAGGCCCAAGGTTACATAAAAAGCCTAAATCTATGCCTCGAGCTCATCCCAATCATCATCATCGTCATCCCTAAGCCAAAGATCACTAATATAATCAAAACCCATATTTGGATGAGTTTTTGCCAGGGTATACCTAATCTTCTTATTATACCCAAAACAAATAGAGGAAATCTCTTTTAAAGTTGATGCCCCAAATGCAACCTCTTTCTCCTACTAGTTTTTTACATCTTAGTTTAACTCAGTATTCTTCTTTTTTATCTCTTTCTACTAGGACTCTTTCTTCTTCAGCGCCTCATCAAAACTAAATAGCTCGACCATGTGAGCCTCAGTAGTTGTCAACTTTTCCTGGGTCTCGCTAAGCAAGTTTGTAGAAGTGGTAGCTTGTTTTAGCGTATCATGGTGCTTCTTAGATAAGCCATCATAAGCATCATGAACCTGTGTCAAAAGGGTTTCCAGCTTAGCCCAATCCTTTAACAGCTAAAACTGCCTCAGTTGTTGCTACTAGAACATAGAAGGTAAAAACTTTAGCATCTTCACATAAATTTAAAAAATTTTAAATAAACATAGTAAGCATCATACCTTGAGGTTAAGCATTTGGACCCGAGCTATGAGCTCTCGATTGGTAAAGTGCTCAAACCTTTTTTCATCATTAGGTAGGAGACAGATCCTACCCAACATCTTGTTAATTGTATAATTGCTTAAGGAGTAGGGATCATACCTATTTTTCAAAAAATCACAAGGATTGGGGCATCAACTCAGGTTTCTTAGGAGCATGATGAGTTGTTCATCTGATTTTGATTTCGATTTTACCAAGTCAACTTAGGCTTTTTGGGCTATAGGATCTTCAGTTTGCACTTGTTCATCCACTATTTTCACTGTCTCAAGAGGAGGAGGAGCAGCATATTCAGATGAAACCTTTGTCGTATTATCAATCCTTTGCTCAAAAGTATTCGTTTCGTCTAGAGGGCGCTTCCTACCAACACTCTTCACCTGAACCTTGGGTTGTTTCCCACCTCCTTAAACAACTTTTTGCCTTGCCATCTCTCGATTTAATGCCTTCATATCTATTTTTGCAAAACAAAAAAGTATTAATATCATTAGTATGAATGGAATATAACCATACTTACAAAAGCCATTGTTGAAGTTGGCCCGAATAGGCAAGTGTCTTTCTATCAACTTAATTAAGTTAACAAAATCCTCTACAAGGACTTAAAGCTATTTAGCTCACCCTAAATCTGGCTCGATAGGCATTACATTACATTGTGATTCCTCCCTACGTACTCACTTTATGGGAACTCTACCCCTTCCTTACAAGAAATAATAAAAAAAGCTTGTCTTTTCAACCCTTTGTAGAAGACGGGTAGTGGCTAAATATGCCCATACCAGGCTTGGCAGACACATGCCAATGGTCTTCCCTAATATAGTCCCTTATTGAGAAAAATGTATAACCACTCATGTCGAAATCATAACACTTTTCTCTCAGGCTAGCAAATATTAGCCAACCAACATTCTTATCCCTTTTGGGGTAATTTAGGAAATCATCAACTAAAAAGCCCTCAAGATCTCTTGAATGATTTATGGTGCAAACAACTTAAACCCTGCCTTTAGATCTTGTTCATAGAGCATAAACTAGTTAAGCTTGAGAGGAAAAAAAACTCTCAGATCTAGGCCTAGAATACTCAGCTCGTACCTCCAAGGAATGTTGTACCTAAGGTGAATCCTAGCCAAATTTCGAGCTGACACCCTACTATTCACCTCTGCCACCTTTGGATTCACCTGACGCACTTTAATTGGCTTGGCCTAGGGCTCTACAGTAGTCAGCTCGGCACTAATCCCGCTAAGGCCAACCCCGTCATTTGACTCTTGCCTCTCTTCCACCCCATTACTATCATCCTCATATAGCTCATTCTCTTCGTCCTTTTCCTCATTTTCCCTTATTTGTGTTTCATCCATTACCTTAAAGCCCTCGTCATCTACCAAAGTGGTATTTTGCATTGCATCCTCTAACATTATAGCAGTAGGTGAATCATCGAAAAAAATAGCCACCAATGGAATGACGTCCTCATGTGATTATGAATCCATTTTTATAGGTCTAAACTAATAGAGAAAAAGGAAAATAAGAAGAAGATAACCTTCAAAGAAAGCCTCACCTCTTTACAAAAACGAAAACAAATAATAAAGCTTCAAGCGAGTTCACAACATAATTGGGTATTTGGAAACACAAAACACCAACGCAACATGATTAAGATTCTTGAGAAAAGAAATAGCAAAATTTATAAACCTAAGAGGAGAAACCAAATAGGCAGACCAAATCAATTGACACCTTCATCAGTCGATCTTGATTATTATAATCAACGAAATAAAAACGAGGTCTGGTGCAAGGGCGACTCATGTCCCACATGCTGATGAGACTTTTTGAATTTCAAAATTTTTAAAATAAAATATTCTCACTCAATAATACTCTCAGAAGATCAGTTTTAAATCAATCTTCCATTGTTTGGCTCGCTACAAACACAATCAGGGCATGATCATTCCTTCATCTTTTATGAGAAGTAAACAAACTCGAGTTGAGGAGAGGACATTTTATACTACCCAAGTAAATATGAGCCACATACAAAGCCCAATTTGGCCTTCGCCTCTACAAACTAGTGTAGCTCGACCTAATGTAAAACCTGCAGGCAAACATAGTTCGACCCACTTCAGCATAATCAGCCCACAACTCATTCTGAATAGGAATACTATCTCTTATCAGGAAAATTATCTCTTATCAACTAAAACAACCCTCATTGGGAAACAGTCACTAGACAAGAAGAGTACAAGTCATAATCCACTAAGGAAATATGTATCCCTAGTCACTATATAAAGAGTATCACTAAGTATCTCCCACATATTGCATTCGCTCTCTCTTTCTCCAACATACTACTAACTTAAGTATCGAAGTGGACTTCCGGCAACCGAACGGACACCCCCTCACCTTTGTTGTCTTGCAGGAACCTAACTAAAATAACATGAGCCAACTACTTCAACTCAATCTCGATAATCCAAGCCAACCATTGTAGTAAACCTCACAACATCAGTTATTCTTAAGTTTAGATTAAACTTGAAATTTGATTGTATCTAGATTTTTTTTTTTAAAGTGAATCTAAATCAGAATTTAGCTTATGATATTTCATTTTGTATTAAAGAATTTTTTTCACACAAGAATCTTGAGTTTAAATTCATGCTTATTTATTTTTTATGTTTAATTTTCCTCACATATAATTGATATTTTAATTCGCATAATTATTTATTTTAAAAAATAATTACTCTCTCCATTTCAAAATCTTTCTCATTTTAGAAAATAATTTTTGTTTCAATATAATTGTCATTCTACTATTTCAATATAATATTAACTGCTTGTTTTTCAAATATATCCTCATCATTATCTCCTTTTTTTCTCTCCTTTTTCTCTTTTTCTAATTAATTTGATTAGAAATAAATTAAAAGTATATTTGTTCATATCAATTGAAATTATTCCTAATTAATAGATTTATTAATTTAAGTACAAAAATTTAAAACAACAAATATTATGAAACAAAAGGATGTAATACCCACGTGTTTATGACCCATTAATGTGTTGAGCACAAGAAAGAACTCGAAAGTCAATTATGACATATTACAATGCCAACCTAAAATGGTCTTTACATTGCCAAATTGCTCAGGTTAAAAATCTGCACGCATTACATCCAAAATTGCTCTGCTTCTCATAATTTGCAAAAAGCAAATTAGAAGGCATGAAATTCATGAATTTGAAACTTAAAACCAACCTGCTATACTAAGATTTCACTATGCTGATATATATTCTCTTCAATGAGATGCTGCACCAACACTTGATTAATTAATCAGGCAGGGAATCTCCCTGAGCTCTCTGTCAAAACTCAACATATTGTGTTTTCAAGGTGAAGACATGAAGTCCTTAATAAAAATTGGATAATTCGTTAAAGAACAAAATCTTTTTTTGTTTTTTCAATGAAAGACATTCATTAAATTATATCAGAGTACAGATCTGAGCTCCGTAAATAAGAGCATTCAATAGCAAAAAGTGAGTTTTTCTAGCCTAACTGTGGCTGCTTAGCTATACTCGCACCGCACCTAGTGAAAGAAGAAAGTCCAACTTGGAATAAGGGAATCATACAAGCAAAGGGATTAGGGAAGAGAGTCCAGATAGAAGCAACTTATACAAGCAATGAACAAATCTATATTGCTTTCAAATAATTTGAATTGCAACTAAGCAGCATCAAATCTTCTGGTGTGTCTTTGAATAAACTGGTGGCCCTTAAAGATTTGCCCAATCACTAGCATATTTACTTGAGCTTCAATTTATGCTAAACCAAGAATCTGCCATAGAAGCTAGTACTGATTTCCTGCTAAGCTGAAAGGATTGAACCAAAGTGTGAGCAGATTCCACATATATAGGGAAGCACAAGAGAGGTTTACCTCATCTCTAAGAACAAAACACATTATGGATGATGCAAAACAACTAAAAACACAAAAATAAAGAAAACAAAAGGGCATTTTGTTGCCAAAAATGTCCAGAAATTGGCCATCTTGCAGATAAAAATCGAAGACCAAATGAAAAATCAAGAAGAGGAGAGAGAGAGAGTAATAAGAAAAAAAAAACATTGGATAAAAAAAATCCTAATTACTGAGCAGTTCCATGGGCTTTTAATCTTGAAGACCCACTTAGGAAACAACAACCATGGCTAAGAAAAATTAAGGGGAAAATGAAATTTGCCTTTCTGCTTCTCAAAATGGAGTCGGGAAAAAAAAATATAGAAATAAAAGATATGCTTGGCAAATCCATAATCTTGAACATACCTGAAAAACAAAATATCGCAAACAGAGCTGATAAACTCTAGCTCCTCTATCTCACTGCAGCTCCAGCTGTGGAGAAAGCAAGACGTACAATGTCAAGAAAATTATAACAGCAAGCAAGATCTATATCCTGGAAAGAGTTGCAAAGACGGGTAATAGGATGGAATAATGGAACAAGAAACTACCAATTTCATGTGAATTTATCCGTTGGCCTCCACGTCTAGGGTATACCTGCAGTCGTTGCCTTCCGACGTTATTTCTTGGAATCCAACTGAACGGTCTGCAAGAAACAGACATATCTATCAGCCAAATTCACTAGAAAGAAAGAATGAAAAGTCAGTTAGGAAATACGTGTAGTCCCAGAGTAGTTCAGTGATGGCGTTCACAGTCAGCCCCGTTTCTTCACCGCCATCAACAAAGATATCGACAGAAACCCGCACGTGATGGGCAGTGATAGTTGCAGTGTGATTGGTTCCTACCATTTGAATTTTTAGGACGCAGTGAATACCAGGAATTGTCTCCTCGAAGCAGAACTTTGTAGATTTCACTTTCAGCGCTTTGCCAGGCTCTATGATGATCACTTGATCTTCAAGTTCATGGCCAGCCACACAACGTGAAGGAGTAATTGAAATGGGTCTTTGAGAGTTGTTATGAAATCTAGTCTTCCTACCCAAGAACACCATATCCTAAGGTATTGTGAGATCGTAGAAAAGGGAAATGCTGAATTTTCTGCTGAATTTGGTAACATGCAATTAATTTCTTATATTCTAAATAAAGTAAGAAACAACTAGTATGTAGAATTGCATATATATATATATATATATATATATACACGTGCGCGCACGTGCTTGCAAACAAAGAAAACAACAGCACGCGCGCAATTTTACTGTCTTAGCGTCCGGCTCTTATGCGTGAGCTAACGCACGCGCGCAATTTTGCTGTCTTAGCGTCCGGCTCTTATGCGTGAGCTAACACACGCGCGCAATTTTGCTGTCTTATGCGCGACATTTTTTGCTTATGTTTGGAAAATTTCGCAGAAATATAAAGAAAATAAAGATTGAAAATAAATTTTATTTTATTTTTTATTTTTTTCATTATATTTAGATAAAAATAAAGAAAAGAAAAGAATTTTATTTTTTTTATTTGAAAAGTAAAATATAAAAAGAAGAAAAATATTATTTCATATATTTGTTATTTTACCTTTTACTAAATAAAATAAAATTATTAAAACAAATTAGAGAAAATAAAAAAAGTTGTGGACATAATTGTGATTTTATGAAAATTCCTTCAATCTCCCATATTTTCTCTTCAATTTTATAAAAATTTCTTTAATCCCTCATATTTTCTCTTCATTTTGGAGAGAAAATAAATGGTGTGAAATAAATTTTATTTTTTCCCTCTCTTATTTTCATTCCTTTCTCAAACAAGAAAAAATTGTTTTCTTTTCTTATTTTTCACTCTAATTTTACTTATTTTCTTATTTTCTTCCGTCTCAAACACAAGGTAAAATTTATTAAATTACATATATTAAATACAAGTTATCTAATCATAGTTATTTATAATTAATTAGTATTCATCTGTTCCAATATTATAGGTCATATTTTCTTTTTTAATTCAAAAAAAAAAGACCATTTTCTATATATAGATGTTTATTTAGTTATAAATTATCAAATTTACCTTTTCATTAATTATCAAATATATTTACACTAATAATTAAATCTTTCCCCCATTTCAAAAAAATAATTAAATCTTTCTTAATTGCTTTACATAGTAATTTTTTATATATCTTTTTTTTCCTTTCAATATTTTGTGATTAATGAGATTTTATCAAGACTAAAAAATCATTTTATATATTGACAACTTTAAATAAATAAAATAATTTTTTTACTAAATTTTATAAAATTTAGTGTACTACAATAAATAGTATGAAATGACATCTTAGTAAAAAGAGTGTTTATTAATTAATAAAATTTAATTTTCTTAATTCTTGTGTAAAAAAAATGGTTTATAATATTGAGATATAAGGAGTACATATATTTTACACATAATTATATATATCTAATTTAATAAATTTTAAATAAATAATTATATATTTGGAATATGTAATGAAAGATTCATAATCTTAGTTGATGATTTTTTTTTTTAAATGGATAAGAGTATGAACTTTTTGTTGCCAGGCTTGTTAAATTGACTGCTTCACTGTAGCATATGTGTCACCATATAGACTTCAGGCTTCTACAACAACCTTCCAGAAGATTGCAACTTATCCGCTATTTTTTTTTTTTTTGAGTTACAACTTAAGAGAAGGGAGGCTCGAGCTTGAAATTAAATTCAAAGTCAAGATATGTATTTATCACAAGATTAACCTATAGTGCTATCCACTCATCGTTAGTCATACTAAACTTGATGCTTTTTAAAAATTAATTTATCTTCTCTAAATGAGAGAAAAAATTAATAAAACAGAAAAATATATATAATTTAACCATTTTTTTAGACTTTTAGATTTATTTGATATTATATTTATATTTTGTGAATATTTTTTAGTAATTATATAAATAAAAATTTTTAATATCATAAAATGTGCTGATATAGTAGACTGACATATACTTTTAAATTATTATTTTTAAACACATCGACTTATGAAGACCTTTAACTATTTAAATATTTTTTTTAAAAAAATTCAATTTAACAGAGTAATTTAAAAGAAAATTATAAAAAAAACAAACATTTTGATGTTATCACAGTCCACCATTTGCAAACTAAAAACCGATCTGTCAAATTATGTTAAAATTCACAAATCAGTTCATATCAAACTGCTCAACATAATCATAGCCTAAACTATATAAAAAAAAACATTTAAATTAAGTTTTAAAAGATCCAATAATGTGAGTTTGGTTGCCAAGAATATAATTAAAAAGAAATAAATAAATACTAACACAGTATTTGATATTATTCTAATTTAAAATTTATTTATAAATGAACTTTTATGTTTGGTCTATCATAAAATAAAAATAAAAATTATTTTAAATTAAATAGAATTTATATTTAGTTTTAAATATAAAATTTAATAAAATATTTTTATTTTATAAATATGACTTGGTATTATTTTTTATAATTGTTGGAAATATATAAAATATTAAAAAGAAGAGAAGAGAAGAGAGATAAGGTAGAAAGAAAATAGAAGATTGAAGAAATAAAGGATAAAAGAGAAAGTAAAGTGAAAATAGTATTTTAACTAACACTAATTTTATCATAATAAAAAATTTTATAATGTTAGAATTTATTTATAAATTTTATCAAAGTCGATAGAATTTAGTTTAATTATAATTAATTTTAAGGATTTAATAAAATTTTAAATAAAATTTTCTCTACATTAAATATATAAAATGTAGATTTATAAATAAATTTTATAAAAATTATAAATTTTATTTATAAAAATTTAAGCCAAAGTAGAAAAGTTTCCACGTATAACACGGATGTCCAAAAGTAGCTAAATTTACATCCATCGGATTTCTTAAAACAAAAAGAAAGAAAGGCTATTGATTGATTTTTGTGTTTTTATTTTTAAGTACCTAAAGCTATTAAGAAAACTGAGAGAGATAAAGCCGTTGAATTAGCAAGAGAAGCCCAAAATCCTTAAACATAAAATAGAATCTAAAAAAAAAAGTTGATGAGTCAAAAAATTTAAAATTTTAATGTACCTATTCTAAATCAAAATCATAATTGAGAAAATAAATTTTATATTGACATGTCAGTCATATATGTAAAAAGAGAATGACATCAAATTTACCTCACATACAAGTCATTATCAATTAATTATGGATTAAAGTTTTGATTAGGGTCAAAATTTTAGTCACATGCTTGCACCGCCAACCCTTTTTTTTTTTTAATTATTTTTCTCAGTTTCTTATTCATCAAAGATTTAAAAGCTTATCCATAGCCAGTCATTGTTTGTAGACAAGTCAAACTATTTAAAATTATAACTGGTATTTATAAATCGAAAGAGAAAAAGACCCTAAAAAAGTATATACCTTAAATTTGTTAGGCTGCAAATGGTGAGGGGTAGAGGAAGTGGGTAGAAGCATTTGACTAGCACGTGATTAAATTTTAATCCTAATCAATATTCTAATACATGGTTAATTAATGATGAGGCATATGTGAGGCTAAATCTAATGCCATTCTCTTTTTATGTATATGGGTAACATATCAATATAAAATTTTATTTTATTTAATTATGATTTTCACTTTAGATACAATTGAGACTATAACATTAAATTAGACTAAAATTAATGTAATTAGAAGTTTTGAATACAGTTATAAATTAGTTGATAATTTGTGCAATGCACAAACTATAATATAATATAATATATTATATAAAATATATTTATAAATAATAATAAATTAAAAGTTCCATTACATGAATAAATAGTATATTTTTCTTAAATAGAAAATATATGCATACTATTTTTAACTTTATTTCATATAATTGCCTATTTTATAATTTCTCTTAATTAGATAATTTTATATATCAAATCAATAAAAGTTTCAACAACTTATTTGTCAAATAATTAACTTGACAACTGATAAGTTATCATGTTAGATAAACTCTAAATTTGACATATGATAAGTTGTCTTCTTAAATAAACTCTAAAATTGAAATTAATAACATATACTAGTTGTGAATCCATGTGTTTAATGATATGATTATAACAATAAATTTAAAATAAATTTAATATTTATTTTTATTTAATAATTATTTATTTAATGAAATAATTTAAAATTAATACTTACATAATAATTGAAATTTATTATGATTGTCTTACATAATATTATTTGATCAAAAAATTATTATATAATTTGATATTTTCAAGTAAAAAAACAATAAAAATAAGAAATTTACAATCAAATTAATATAGTAAATTTTAATAATAATATAATTTTTTGATAAAAATAAAAAATTTGTAGTTTCATTTTTAATATTCTTTTTCTTTATATCTCTTTAGTCTCTTGAAATTTTTTTATTATATAAAAAATTGAATATTTATTCTTATTAAAGTTCTAAATATAACGAATGTGAAAAACTCACTATATTATTAAACTGTTTACATTATTTTTATGTGAACAACTTATTATATTGTTAAATTTTTTATATTTTTATTTGGTTAATTGAGAAAATTAAATACTTAATTGTTAGTTTATTTGTCATATGATAAAATAAAAAAATGTATTATATTACCACTTATAAAAAATATTATATTGTTAATATAATTGTCTAACAAATTATAAATACTTATCTAAAGTTAAGTTTGAAACCGGTGTGTTTTGTGCGGTTATAATTTAAAATATTATTTAAAATGTATTTAAAAATATTAATAAAATAAGATATTGATATAAAAATATGTGATTAAGTAAATAATTTTTATTTTTAAAATAGATAATATACGAAAATGATTCTTTAATTGCTTATTTTATAGTTTCTTTTAATGTTATTTTTATTTTCATTTATAATTATTTTTAATTAGATAATCATCAATACATATAATTAATTTTAATCTCAAATTCAGTGTAGATGAGTGTTTATTAAGCAATTATACTAGCAACACAATATTTTGGCAAATGACATATAATTTTTTTTTTAATATATGACAAGGGAACTAATAATTATGTATTTAATTATTTAATTAATTAAAAATATATAAAAAATTAGTTATATAAGAAGTTATTCGCATAAAAATAATTTAGAAAGTTTAACAATATAAAAAGTTTTTTATGTTCATAATATTAAATATTTAGTTTCGTATATATTCAATCATTTAAAATTTATTATTATAATCATGTTGTGCAATACACGATTTCACAATTAGTTATAATAAAAAAATTAGAGAATTGAATATTAATTATATATATAATTAATTTTAATTCTAATCTCAAATTTAGACGAGTGTTTACCATTTAGTAAACAATATTATTAACAATATATTGTTTTTGATAAGTGGCAGTGTACTATACTTTTATTTTATCATGTGGCAAATAATTTAATAATTAAATATTTAATTTAGTCAATTAATCCAAAAAATATAGAAAATTTTCACATAAAAATAATCTAGAACTTTAACAATAATAAACATTTAGTTTTCTATATAATAGAAAAAATTTAGGACAAGTAAGAAAAAAACCATAAAAGAAAAAAATAAAATAACAAATTTTCTTATTCTCTATTGAAATAATTTATTATATTAATTTCATTATAATTCTTTATTTTTATTGTTTTGTTTACCTAAAAGTCTAACCTAATAATAATAAAATTCAATTATTATTTATATATTAATTATTTAGCTAGTTAATTATTTATTTAATGAAAATAATTAATGATGATATCACACAATTTGAGAATACACGACTTGTTAGACTATAAATTTCAAAAACTAAAGAGTACTTCTAAATCAAACCAAAAAACAATGAATTGAAAAGGAAATAAAAAGAGATAAATGGAAAAAGAAGTAATTTTAACCCATTTAATGCGTTAATTTTTATTTTGCGGCTATTATATCTCTCAATTTTTGTTTTATACTTATTAAACATATAGTAACAGCTTGAAATTAGTAAGCAAGCTTTGACCCTTTTTTTGTTTTATGCTTATCAATTACTAATTTGATGAATTAATCAAGCAACGAGGGAAGAAATGAGTGATTAGGATTAGGTGGTGGAATAGATTGTGAATTTTCAAGATGCTGCACACTCCTTTATTTGTTTGACTAAAAATAAAGCTTTCGATTAAATTTTTCTCTTTTTTTTTTAATTCAACTTGCTATTTTTTTTTCTCTCTTTTTGCCTTTGACTTCTTTTTGTATTTTTTTTTTTTTAAAAAAAAGGAATGATGCAGATAAGTATAAAGAAAACTAGGAGCAAGGTGTGGTGTGAAAGAAAAATAAAAGATAAGAGAGAGAAAGTAATCTATGGAATGTTAAGTTTTACGCATTTACCCATACGTGAAATGACAAAATCTGTTGACTAGACTACTTAAGAGTTTAATAGGTGCAAAATCAAAATTTAAATATTTACTTACTCAAAATTCAAGATGAAATATTAAAGTATTTTTTTTTAAAAAAAAAAAATCAGACGTAAATTATCCATTTGGTCACTTAATTTTGGGTACAAAAATATGCTACTATTATTACCTTGCCTTAACAAGACATAACTTGTAATCCGGTTAGGCCGAAACAATATTGGAGTAAGTTATGGAAGTCCAATGGACGTGCCCCTACATATCCCGATGGGCCGAAACCTAAAGAACGACAACTTGCACTTCTCCTCTGTTTTTCCAATCCAAAGTGCACTAGACGTACGACACCATCCGACTCAAGTAGAAACAATCTAGTACTACGATCTACATTTTCAAACCATATTATAGAATATCAAAATTAAAGGGGAAAAAAGAAAAAAATCCAAGTTCAACCTTCCAACATGATTGTCCGCCATGAATTGAAGAAAAAAAGGTTAATAATCAATCAATCCCTTATTTTATTTTTTAATATTGTGATTGATGATCTTATTACCAATTGTGTTATGTACATATACATACATGATCTGGAAGAGCACATCACTATAGCCATAGTCACCTAGATGTTTGTTTTACATGGTAAAGCAACTGTTGCTGCTTTTAACTGTCACTTTAACCGCCGAGGTCGGAGCTGAAGCATCCTTGGAATGACCAATTGCTTCTCATCTCCGCCGAGCTGATGGCCTTTGGAAGGTTCTCTGGCACAATGGTCTCAAGTGAATTAACACGCCATGGCGGGCAGATTCTTTTGTCACTGAATATTCAATCTCTCTAGCCATTGCAAGAGTTCCCTCTCTCGTGAAATTATCCATTTCAAGTCCAATTAACATGCAGGCCATGCCTAGCACACATTAGCTTCTCCACTTCTCGTTCTTGAACCTGCAGGAAAAGATAAAACAGTTAAGGATGTCTTTGTATTGGAAGAATTAAGGAAGGTCGAAGCAGAGGGTGGAGGGGGAATATTGAGGCAGCAACTGGCTGTGATAGCCATGTGATGATATCTCTCTTAAAAGGTTTGAGTACAAAATATTATTGGCAGACAACAGATAGGAAGGCTTCCATTTCGGTATGTATAGACTCAGCGATATGTTACTGGCAGAAAGAATGAGCTGTGAGTCAAAGATATTCAAGTTCTTTTCAAATTATGAGATTCTAAGTTAAATTTTAGAGCTAAATATCAACTAAAAAATTAATCTCTCCTTAAAAAATTAATTTTAATAAAATTAATTTTTATATTTTAAATAATAAATTATTGCAACCATTTAAACTAAATTTTTTTAAAAAATAAATTACATGAACTTAATTGGAATGATATTTTTATTTTTATTCAATTTAATCCTATTTTTGCTTAAATTAATTTATTATATACTTTTATATGATAATTTTACATTTAAATTTTAAAGTTTAAAAATTTTTAAAACTTAAATTTATAATTTGTAAAATATATCAATCTCTCATTTTTTAAAAAAAATTAACTCTCAATCTCTTCTTAAAAAATTAATTTATACATTTAAATAATAAATTATTTAAACTATTTAAAATAAAAATTTCTAAGAAATATTTGAAAAGTCAATTACACGATATAAAACTAAACATTCCTAAAAAATTTATCCTTAAAATAAAAATTAAAAGTTCATTATTTTATTATTTTAATATATAAAAATTTTTTATAATTTAAAAATATGAAATCGATATAAATTTAATTATTTAGCAACTAAAATAAAAATAAAAATTTAATATTTTTATGAAAAATTATTTAAATTGAGTAAAAATAAAAATTTTATTTTAGTAAGACTTAAACTTAATTTTGACTATGGTTTAATTAATTAAAAATATATAAAGTTCAATTGAGTTTAAATATATATTTTACTAAACGTTAATTTTGATGTGAGATATAATTGGAATCAATTTATCAAATTATGATATAATTGAAAAATTAAAGTTTTGAATATAATTAAAAATTCACATAAATATTTAAATTTTTTGAATTATTAAACCTTTTTAAAATTATTTTTAGTATGATTACGAAGTTAAAATTTAATGGGTTCATCGAGATCTAATTCGAGGCCTAGTCAGGTCAAGGTAGCTGACAATGGGTTGGATTGGAGGCTTCAATTCAGCCATTTTTCATTGCTTGCCATCTTCCAACGCTTTTTTAGCTTTCAGACGAGTGCTGGAAATGGTTTGTTTTGGCCGTCAATGACAAGGCAGTCGCACTCCCTCCTAACTCACCTAATTAAGCCAATCGGATTTGGCTTATTATGGAAGTGGGATGCACCACGTTGAAGACTTGGTACTACAGCATATGATCAATTGAACCATTCAACTAATATTATATTTTTGGTGGTTGAATTATCATTTTGTAGTGCAAAAATATAACATTTAAATTATGATAATCTTTATTTCTTTTAATTATTTAAGATGTATTTAATGAAAAAATAGCATGGCGAATTATTAGAATAATTAACCCTCCAATTTTATTGTAATTCTTTAAATACAGCTCACTAATAACTTGCAAAATTTCATGTTAGGCCATAAGATTGATTTTTTTTTTTTTCCTTTTAAATACTTTATCCCGATGCAAATTTTTTTAACATAAATTTTAAAGTGTGTTTTTGGGCAAGGGGTTACTTTGGGCCTGTGGCCTTTTTGGTGATTTTCTTGGATCCATTTCATTCAATTTGAGTGCATTTCTTTTCTTTTCTTTTTTTGGAGAAAAAACATTTTTTACCTAAAGGCCATAATAATTATTAATACTCATTATTACTATCTAATTTAAAGTTTACTCTTTCAATTATAAATAAACTTAGATTTGATGAAAAAATTAAATTAAACTGAATTTCATAAGGTGCTTTGAGATTTCACTTGTGAAAAAATATGTGTTAGTTATATAGGTTAACATGTATTTATAAAATTATCATGGTTTTGTAAATGAGTATATCTTGTTTTTAATCTTTTTATATATATGTGAGTATGTAAGACAGTGGTGTCTCTTGTTCATAGAAACTGAGAGTGAGCTAATCTTTTAGGATCTCATATCATGTATAAAAAGTATGTGTGTGGATTATATAATTAGTATATCTTTATAAAATTGTCATAATTTTATGGAATATTATTTCATTAACACGTGTGTGTTTATGTATATTAATAAAAAATTAAATTTCATAGAAACTGCAAAAAATAAATTTGTAAATGAAAAACATCAAGTACCTCATCTATCTTATTAATTATATAATTTCTTAAGATGTTTAGGGCCAGTCTTGAAAAATATTTTTTTTGTTTTTTATTTATTTTATTTTCTATTTTTCAATGGAAATTTGAAAATAATGTTTATTTGTATTTTTTTCACTTTTTTCATTTTTTAATTTATTTATAAATTTTTTCTAACGTAAATACAAGCAAACTAGGATATGTGAAAGAGCAAGAAAAAGAAAAAAAAAAAAAAAAAGGGAATATGACTACTAACACGGTGTAGTTCATTGGATGCATAGTGACAGTAGATAAACACTTGTTTTTTTAAAATATTTAAAAGGTTAGATTAAGTTTAAAAGCCTTTTAATGGGAAAAATAAAAAAAAAGGTATAATTCAAATTTATGCTAAAATTTTTAATTTTCTTTTAGAAAATTCCATGTTTTCCAATAAGGAAACCGTGATATTTTAGTAAAGAAAAATACAATTTTTTTTAATGTTTTCCAAGTAATAATTTATAATTTAGAAAATTGTCACATATTTAAATTGGAAAATACTACAATTAAACATGCAATTTTATTTTAAAACTTTTTAGATTAACTTTTTAAAAATAGATATTGTTTTTCATAATCAAACAGTCCCTGGATATCTCAAATTTAATTTTTTTTCTTTTCTTTTAATTTGAATAAAAAGAAATTATAGAAAAAAGAAAAAAAAAAGAAAGGAAATCTCCAAATTAACCAACTTGAGCATATGGAAAATGTTGCACTAAAGACAGAAACTCTTCTTTAATGGTCACTCTGTAATTTTTATCCAATATCAGACACCTAATAGCAAGGCCACCACACCATTCGTCATCATTAATAAAATCTATCAACAAAACCCTTTTATATGCTATTTGTTGCCATAAAAAGTTACTTTTCTTTTCTTTTTTTTTTTTTAAATATCTGTCACATTATTCTAAATATCTGCCACATAAAAAAAAGTTACTTTTCTTTTTTTTTTTTTTATTAAATATCCGTCGCATTATTCTAAAAAAAATCTTGGACCATTTTCTTGGACAAAGTTGTAAAATATAGTTTTAAAACGGACCAGAAGGAAAGAGAATTTAGCTTCCAGCTCGCAGAACAAATCTCTCCAGTTTCTCTATTACTTGTTACTATTATTATTAAATTCAATCACTACAATTTCGTCTGTCTTTTTTTTTTTAAAAAAAAGCCCTAATTTTGTAATTTTTTCCTGAAAACTCAAAACCCTAACAAAGCCACTAATCAATCCCTCCCAGGAACAGCATTTCCGTTTTCTAATTGCAATCAGCTGAGTCCACTCGACTCACCCTTACTCGTTGAATTTAGAGTCAACTCGTTGGTTGGTGGACTCACGGAATGTGAATAATGGAGGGGAGTAAAGGGTATGGTGGTGGAGTTGGGGAGAATGGAAGCTCGAGCGAGGGTCGGGCTCCAAATCCGGTGGGGTGTAGACAGTGTTTTAGTATTGATAATAATGTTCCTGTTTCATGTAAGAAGACGCTGGTTCGTCACCAGTCTGTAGTAAGTTCCCTTTTCGTTATAAAAAAAAACTCTTTTTTCTCTTTCGTCATTTGGATTTTTTTTTTTGTTTTGGATGCTACTGCGTAATGCAATTGATTGTTTATTTGCTCTAATTTTGTTACTCTTGTAATCCTACCAGTTAGAAAAGGTATCACCCTTTCCCCTTCCTTATTAGGATTTTTTTTTTTTTTAATTGGGTTGATCCTTGTTTCATTTTGTTTTTGGGGTTTTATTTTTAAGTTCAAGTCAAGAGAGGCAAGTGCACTTATTAACTATCTTCATGATTGGTTTTTCTTGGTCTCAACTTATGCTGGCAACAATAGTTAGTAATTAGAATGTGTGGCGTTTCATAATGCTGAACCATGGGCACTGATGGATTCTTATAGCTGATGTTAGATGTTGAATTGAATTCTTTTTAGAGTTACATGAGTTGAGTCATTTCTCCTTGTGGCATTCTCTGACGATATTGCTATATGTACTTTTAATGATGCAAGATTTTGTATGGTGAGCTAAATCTGTTCTTTGATCTGTATAGGTTTTCTTAGTCTTATTTATCCATTTTAGTTTGCTTATTATTAGTTGGAGCATTCTGCATCACATTCTTGTTGATTTCTTATGTTGGTCCTTTGGACGTTGTCCTTCTGTGGCATGGTTTATTCTTTTGCAATTTATGTAGCATGGATTAATGGTACTTGATTCGTCATTTCTTCTTGTGTAGGATGTGAGACATCGTTGCATCTTTATGTTTTAGGGTTGTTGTAGAGCTTTCTGCTAGAGAATTTGTTCTTTTGCCAAGATACTAAGTTAAGCTTCTGCCCACAAATGGCTTTTCTAATTTCAATGTTTCTGCGGATCACAACTTTTGATTTCTTCAATTTGTTTCCTTGCTTGTGTTTTTTTCACATGATCAATTTGTTTAGGTTTCTGTTGGACTTTCTCTTGGTACAATTCAATTTTTTGTAAAATGTGTAACTGCTTTTTATCTACATTTCTTTTTGTGTAGTTTTTGATAAGACATTTGGCAGGTGAAGACGAGGATATCAGATATCTCTGTTGAACCTGAACTTGGTGTAGAAAATTATGGCACTAATTTTATTCCTATTGTTCGTTCTGGAGCATGGTCAGACATTGGCTTTCGCCCAAGCATGGAAGATGTATATATGTGCATTGATGATTTTAATAGTGACTATGGACTCAACAATGTTGTAGAGGGGCCAAATGCCTTCTATGGGGTATGTTTCTACCCTTCTACTCTTCCATGTGCTTATAACTTACAGAGTTTTCATCTCATATATATATATATATTTCAAATTTTCTTGTGCCAAATTCTTGGGAAATCATGCTTTATTTTGGTTGCGGATGGTGATGGCTCTGGTCATGATTTTGATAGTCTTTCCTGTAGCACAAAACATAGATCATGCAGGAATGGTACTTTTGGTCTTGCATTGTTTAGAGATTATTTTATATTAGCCAGTTTAACATCCCTTATATGTTGATGATTAGGTGTTTGATGGACATGGAGGAAAACACGCTGCTGACTTTGCATGCTACCATTTGCCGAAATTCATTGTTGAGGATGAAGACTTTCCAAGAGAGATCGAGAGGGTTGTTGCTTCTGCATTTCTGCAAACTGACAATGCTTTTGCTGAGGCTTGCTCACTAGATGCAGCCCTTGCTTCTGGGACCACAGCACTGGCGGCGCTTGTTATTGGGAAGTTAGTATTCATCTTACCTGACAATTATCTGATCTATTGTAAATCTCTAGGTGGAATTTTCCTGAGATGATTTTAGTTGTCATCGATGTTGGCCTTCCCTCATTACTGCCCGAACTTGCTAGCTTGCATGTTTAGTCTCCTTTCTGGGATTTTAGGAGAGGTTATGCAGCGTAATGATTGTACATGGTGCATGGTTGATATTAATCATTTTATGCTACTTAGAGGTGCATTCTATTGGTTCAATTCTTAATGATTAGTCTACTCGGTGCTTTATTTTATCAATTGCATTCAGTGGAGCACTTTTCTCCTTCTCTCAAAGCTAGCTCATGAGAACTTGAAATTCATAATCATTTGATGTTGGTTATGTATGCATTATTGATCTTATTCTTTGATGGCAGGTCGTTGGTGGTGGCAAATGCTGGAGATTGCCGAGCAGTGTTGTGTCGCCGTGGCAAAGCAATTGAATTGTCCAGAGATCACAAACCAGTTTGCAGTAAAGAGAGGAAGCGCATAGAGGCATCTGGGGGGCATGTTTGTGATGGTTACCTCAATGGCCTGCTTAATGTCGCTCGGGCTATAGGGGACTGGCACATGGAAGGATTGAAAGGGCCAGATGGCGGGCCACTTAGTGCAGAACCAGAGCTTATGAGTACACAACTGACAGATGAAGATGAGTTCCTCATCATAGGTTGTGATGGAATTTGGGATGTGTTTAGGAGCCAAAATGCAGTGGATTTTGCCAGGCGGAGACTTCAGGCACACAATGACCCAGTCATGTGTAGCAAAGATCTGATTGACGAAGCATTGAAGAGAAAGAGTGGGGATAATTTAGCTGCTGTTGTGGTCTGCTTCAGATCTGAGCCTCCCCCTAACTTAGTAGCCCCACGCCTGAGGGTGCATAGGAGCTTCTCTGCTGAGGGTTTGAGGGAGTTGCAAAGCTTCCTGGACAGCTTGGCAAATTGAGATGGTGACAAAATGCGTCTTCATTTTCTCCGTTCTTTTCTTACGTTCATTTTTGTTCTCTAGTCTAAACTTTATTTGTAGTTTTAGATATTGAGAAAATTGAGTTCAACTGTAACATATGCGGCAGCAAGTTTAAAATTTGTCGCTTTCCTAGTAGTTAAAATTTGTCTTATTTTTAGCCCTTGAATTAGCAGATATTTAAAGTGGAATTTTATATTCCATGATGAATTTTCTACCGCCTTAAGGGTGGCAATATTAAACATGACAAAAACACAATACGAACTTAAACATGAAATTTGCGGTTTGAGTTTATTCTTATCATATCGAAATTGTGTCAACTTGATCATGATACCCAATATATATATATATATATATATATAGGGTCATGTTGTGGGTTGATCTATTAAACGTTAATCACAAAAATAACATAAAAGTAAAATAAAATTTCACAATCAGTTAAAAACAAAAAAGATGAGACTCATCTCCTCTATAAAAAGAAAAAAAAATTCCATTTTTTATCTTTTATTTTTTTGTAATTATGGAAAGATTACTTTCTTTTAAGCTATAATTTTGAAATAGATTATTTTCTTTTAAGTCATAATTTTGGATTTTATTTTATAAGTAAACGTAAATAGTATCTAAATTTCTTATTTTTGCCTTCATGTACATGCGGCTGGCCCATATATTAAACATGTTACCTTTTTAATAATTGGGTGGTGTTTGAGTTTGCATTTTTGACACGATCATTTAATTGTTTTTTTTTTTTTTGGTCAAGATCATTTAATTGTTTAATATTGGATTGTTTCGGAATTTGAATTTTTTGGCACGATTACTTAATCATATTATATTAGTGTTTCGACGCAATACTAAAAAGATATGATAATGCGAATTGCTATTCCTATTTTCCTCTTTTGTTTTTTTTTTCTTTGCTTATTGTTGTTAAGATTTGGAACTTTTAACATGATTTCTACTTTTTTTTTTTTGTATATTTAAGACACTCTAATTATGATATTTTTATATATAATTTTATGTAAATAAATGAACAATTTACGTATAATGTACAAAATATTACATATTTTTCATTTCAATATGTAATTTTATATGATTACATAATAGAAAGAACAGTTTACATATAATATAAAAAAAATTATATATAAATATCAATGAAATTACACAATAAAATACTATAATTAAAATGCCTTAAAGGCACCACAGAAATCATTGTAAAACAAAGTGCTTTTCAAGGTTAGGAAAATCAAAGTATTTTCTTTTGAACTTTTTTCCAATAATTCCTATGTCTGAGCTTCATAAATCATGTCACAATGTGGCTTTTTCATTTTCCTCTCTTCTTTTTGGTTGTTATGAATATTGAGTACATAAACTCTACTTTAGGAAAAATATAGCAGAGTCAAGCTCAACCAAAACGTGATTGACCAGCACCTATATGCTTAGCCTAGTGATAGATGCATATCGCGACTTGAATTTAGTTTTGAATTCGAGTCCCTCCTTCATCAGTTGTATCAAAAAAAAAAAATACAGTGATTTGAGACGAAATGCAATTTGTCTTAAAATCTTATTGATACGTATGCATAACAATCGTTCCTTTCTTCGGTTGCAATAATGGCTAAAACGCAGGAGGGAAAAAAGACGACTAAATGGATACCACCATGTAATTAATGAAGTGCAATATTACATAACAATCTTTTAAAATTAAAAGCAAATTTTTCTTTTTTTTTTTTTTTTTGGTTGTTCTCTTATTCATGTTTATATAATAACTCTGTTTTCATTCCTGAACCAAAGCTTTTCATCTTTTCTGGAAACTGAATATTTTAATGGAGAAGGAAAAAATAAGAACAATGATGCATGTCTCTATTAAAAATATTTTCACATGATTTTTTTTCTTCTTGTGTTTACATTTCACATTTGTGTATTTGGGACTTTTCAAATTAAAAAGTGTTTTGTCTTATTAGTAGAGATTGTCTCTATTACAGACATGAATCATTTTTCTATATATTTTGTCTTTCAATATTGAAGGTAATCTTTGTAAATTTAAACAAGTTTTTGAGTTTGTAATGATTAAAAAATCAAAACAATCTTCAAACTAAATTTTGCTTTTTTCTGCTAATAAAAAAACTCTTATTTTTTTTTTTTTATTTGGCTATATTTCTCTTATCCACATTAGCAAATCTTAAAAGTAAATACTTGCAAGAATAAATCAAAATCTGCAAAATAATAAAATAAAATAAAATATTTAAATTTAATTTTACTTTCTTATGACAATTTATATCAAACAAATAGTGTCTACACTAACTAAAAAATAATTAATTAAATTGCTTTCGTGCGTGCATATATTATCCTCACTGATTAGATTTTCTGAATTCACCATTAGTTGGAGAGTTTTATATATTTTGGGTTATAAATTACAATTATCTCTTATCTCACCTTAGTATTTATTTAGTTTGAGAATATTTTGATGCATAAGTTTATAATTTTTTTTATTAGTTTGACAATTATTCATTATATTTTTAATCTTTATTATAGTGGATTGTTAACTAGATCTAGTTCAATAATAAGTAAATTATGTAAAAATATTATCTTTTATTGTTTATGTTTCTTCAAATATTAATTTCTCTACATTAATTCAAATTTTCTTATTTCTACTAATGTTAACAAGGGATATCAACAGTCATAGTTCCAAAGTGATAGTTAAGATAAGTTTTATTTAAGGTGAAGAAAATTACTAAAAGAGAAAAAAAAATTATTCATTCAAGTTTTATTATTCATTCAATAGGAGAAAATGATTTAAGTTTTATTATTCATTCAATAGGAAAAAAATTATTCATTCAAGTTTTATTATTCATTCAAGTTTTAGTATTAGCACCAAAGATGAGTAATGGAGGTTCAAAAAATCAATAGGAGAAAATGATTTAATGTTTGACAGAATTTGTCTAAGATGAAGATTTCTTAGAGTTTATTTGAAATTTATATTTTTTCTGGAATTTTTTATTTGGTAAAATTTTTTTATTTAGTTTTAACTTCATTAATAAGTAATATCTTCAATTAGAGATTTACTAATATTTGTCCAATATCTATCGAAGTTCCATTTTGTATAGAAAGAGTTTACATGCTATTGTGGGTTGCAAAGTATAAATATAATCTTTTATTTTCATACCCCTAATATCCACTTAAATTAGAAAATATTTTGGTCCATGATTTTATATGTTAAGTTAGATATTAGTTTAGAAATTATTCATTATATTTTTAATCTCCATTATAATTAATCATCTTGAGTTCCATAGATATAACTCTTTAAAGAGCAAATCACATAAATTATCATATTTTTATTTATATTTTTATGATTTATTTTCTCTATGCATATCCATTATCACATCATCCAATTAAAAAACAAATTATTTTCCTGTTCATATCTATGTTACTCATCTCTTCTTTGTAGTTCATAAAATAAACAAAAATCCTGAATTTATGTTTTTATTCCTCAACTAAAGATTCTCATCTTTTCAGGAAGTTGAATACTTTAATGGAGAAGCAAAATATAAATCCAAAGAGCACAGTGATCCCTACAAGTACTATTGCAACAATTCCAACAAAGTCATGTCTCAACCCAAAATAACTCCTTAAGAAATGTTCCACAGTGTCACCAGTGTCTAATGTCTCCTTCACATCTCCATATTGTGAAGCGATAAATCCATACAATGTCCAAGCAACTGGGCAGACCCAGTAATTCCATCTCCATCCCACAGGAATCCTGTGTCATAAGTAAGAATTAAGTTTAGTCCATTTTAGTTATGGCCTCTCTTGATAATTTACTTAAGGGTCCGTATGGATAGATAATTATTTGAAATGAGTGATACATGAACCAAAATTCAGGTTGATTTCAAATGTATATCTACCTGAACGGACCCTTTGAAAACAAAGGAAATGAAGTTGTTACCATGCGAGGAACGACAAATCCTGAGAAAAGGTTCCATATTGCATAGAAGGCAGTTGAAACTATAGCAGCAATGTTATGTTTGGGTGTAGCCGCCACAACCACATCCCGTAGTAAGTAAAGTATAACAAGGTGAAGTACATGAAGAATATAAACCAAAAGAACTTGCTAAATGTCCATTCAAACCCCATCATTGCATACACTTTTGCTCCATAGATTATAGTCTGAAATAAAACGTATGGCAGTTCAATCACAACCTACAAAGCACAGCAAATATTGGGTAAAGAGGAAAAAGGGAGAGTAACGTAGTTTCTATTTTAATACCTGTCCAAAGGCGTATGGCAATGAAGAAGACATTCCAGCTGCTTTTTCTCTATAATATACTGTTCTCTCAATAGCTGTGACTGGCTGCACTGATGAACTATTCAGAAATCCTAAGAAGAGAACAGCAGCATACATAGAACCCATAGCGTTAAAGATATCTTGTTGCCTGTTTCTGCACGTCACAGACGTTTCACTACGCAAGCTAGAGATCAAGAAGGGGAAGATGCAATCTTTTATTAGGAAGTGTTAGGTCCTATGTATATGTAGTCTGTACATTTTGGAGCCTAAATTCCAGAAAATTATTCCCATCATTAACGATACGAATGTTGTGAATAAGAGTCTGACTGCAGAGTATGGCGGGTTTTGCCAGTATGACCAATGCTGATTCCATAGGCAAGCCATACACTGGGTTAAGAAGGGCTGTCAGTATTGAGTTGGAAGGTACAGATCTTTTGAACCCGGTGAATGCTGGCTTAGTTCCTTGACAAGGCTTTGTTTCTCCTGAATTTTTCAACACATGAAAGGTCAATAGCTGTGCAAAAACTATTGTTGAAAATGTTAAGATTAACCAACCTGTGTAGTTCTGAGTTCTTGTATATATCAGTGAAGTTTAACACCAAAAGCTGCTTCTTGTCCTGCTGCAGTAATTCCAGCATCCAAGTTGCAGGATTATAACCATCCTTAATCTTAGGAGCTCCCTCAATTTCCTGCATAAAATTTTTTTTCAATAATAGAAATTTCGAACTGAATATAGGAGAGATTGGAGTAACATTATTATTTTGTATCTATTAGCACCTAACCTCAAAAAATCTGATCAGGTAACAGGCATGTCGTCCAATTGGACCGACATAAATTTCCTCACCCCTTCTCTTAATTAAAAACAACTGTAGTGTGACAAGAAAAATTATAACTTGCACATGGTATAAGAAAACCACAAAGATCCTTCTTTAACCAAGATAAATATCTCACCTCATCAAAAGCATCAAAAATATCAATGCTCGGCTGGTGTATTGTAGACACCACAGTTATTCCAGTATCCACAGTATTCCTCACTGTTCTCATGACTAGAGCTGCTGCCCTGGCATCAAGACCAGAGGTTGGCTCATCCATGAAAATTATGGATGGGTTAGCAACAAGCTCTACTGCAATGGTCAGCCTCTTCTGCTGCTCGATTGAAAGGCCATTTACACCAGGCAACCCAACAAGTGCTTCTCTTAAGGAGTTCAGTTCCACAACCTGCATCACTTCCTCGATGAACATCTGAAGTCATTTACTTCTTGTAGGAAGTCAGCAACGCCTTTCCTGGCAGGACATTTGAGGCCCATATATTCAAAGAACTCAAGCACATTTTCGCGCGGACCTTGATACACAATTTGCCCATCTGATAGAAGAATTATGTCGTCAAAAAGCTCATATGTTTCTGGTGCTGGTTGGAGAAGAGAGATAAGAACAGTTCCATCGAGAATGTGGATTGATTGTCTGAGTGAGTTCACAATTTGGAAAGTGGTTGAGCTGTCCAAACCAGTTGATATCTCATCCATGATAAGTGCTCTTGCTGGTCCAGCTAGCATCTCCCCTGCATTGTGTAACATATATATATATATATATATATATATATATATATATATATATATATATATATATATATATATATATATATCAAGTCATCAAGCAAAAAACTGAAAGAGATCATGTGTTGTGGTGATATCATAATATAGTTGCCCTTTGTTCCAAGTACCAGTTGTAACTCGCTTCTTCTGTCCACTGGATATGCCTCTTATCATTTCATCACCAACCAAGATATCAGCACATACTTCAAGTCCTAAAATCTATACAATTTGAAATGTCCCTTTAACATGGACTGAGATTTTTACAATTGTTCATCTCTTCTACCATAGACAATACTCCTGATCGCCGAGTCAGAGACGATGGGCAGGATACATCTAGTCTTTTTGCAATTTAGAGACATACAATTTGTAATTTTGTTTAATTGTTGCTAGTGATATCCCAAGTTAGTTTTTGTGTACTTGGTTCAGTTTTTCAATCTAATGGAAGGTCGATGATTCAAATCAGAACTAAGAAATTTATGATTCCGGTCCAATTGGTTCATACGTGATAGCAGGTCAACTATTCACTCTAAATAAGAGATTTGCAAGAAAAAAACCTCGTCATTAAACTAATGAAATTCTAACACAGAATACATCTATTTACCAAGTAAGACCAATTTACTGTTTATACTTGACACTTTATACATGGCTGGATACTCATACCGATAGATTGAAAGAGAAAAACTTATAATAAAACCCATATTGAATATACCTGGTAATAAGAGCTTTCAAAACCTTTGCATCTGGACTGGAGCAGCAGCAAGCCAGCTATTTTGATCTAGTGGTTACAGAATCAAGACATGTGAAGTCAATCAGGCTTCCATGTTTTACACCGGTAATTGCACAACTATAACAATCACATCCGAAATTTTTAACTATGAGGTGTAAATATGCAGGAAATTAGTATCAAATAATTCACCTAATAAGGTCTTTAGTTAAGAAGGACAGAATCACAAAAGAGAAAAATGTGGATGAGATTCCTATATTATTCAACATCATATTCCTATAAAACTCCATTAAACTGCAAGAAAGTGTATATTGAAACCAAGGAATAACCAAAAATAAGAAGATGGGAAAAAGGCACAAAGAAATTACTAGAAAGTCGAATGTTCATATCCGCAGTCAAAAGTAATTGATTCCGACGGCCAGGTGGAGTTTTCACCGGACGGAAGTAGCTGATGCCCGGAATTACTTTTTTTAATTGTCAGTTATTTATTAGTTCGTTTCGCGACGCAGGTGGTGATATACCGCACGTCATCTGTGTGGAAACGCAATGATGATTCTTACGCTGTCGTCGAACTACAGATCCTGCAATGTTGGTACAAGTCAAGAAGATCAAGTCCATTAGGCTCCCAGTGACCGAAAAAAAAAAAAAAGAAAGGCCAAGTCCGGTCAATTAATGAACTATGTTGGCATAAATACCAATTTCATCACTGAACTTTTCAAAAATAAAAAAGTTATTTAAGAATAAAATTAGGGCAGAACTCCTAAGGCCAATTTCAACTTAACGAGATCACACGATGAATAAGAGTGTATAATGTCTTTATTAATAACAGCATAGTAGAGACCGAATAAAATTCAAAAAAAAAAAAAAAAGAAGAAGAAGAAAATGCAACATTAAAAGTAAAGCTCAATTTACATATCTTTCATTCATTAGCTTGAAAGCGAAGCATATACTTCATTAACTAGATAATTAAGTGGAGTACTTGTAGCATAAAATTCGTTAAAGGTTAGCTTCTCTTACTTATTTTTAACTTAGCTTTTAGGATGATTAGTAGTATTATTTAAGATATTTATGAAATTCACATGGTGCTATATGAGGACCATATGGATGGCATGAACTATATGGAACATATGGTTTTCATATAAAAAGATTGAATACTAAGATAATGTTTTTTTCTAAAATGATTTAATGGTGCCAAAGTATAATATTTTGAAAAATAAAATAATATTGTATGCAAAAAAAAAAAAAATGCAGATGCTTGAATGGAAAAAAAAGAAATTATTGGTACAATTGGGTACTTATACATAACTCTCAACTCCATTCTCAAGTTCATTTTATTTTCTTCATGGTTAATAAGAGCAATAATCATATTTATACCTTTTGATCTCAAATCTTTCAATTCATATATTTCATCAATAAGTATACTAATCACATCAATTGTACATGCATCCATCTTCACATCATACAATCAAAGTATTTTATAATCATTTACTTGCAAAAGTTTATAATAACTACGAATTTAATGAAAATTTCATATTGCATAAAAAATAATTAAATACCGTCACTTTATCTTTATCTTATATTTTACACATGAATAAAATCTCATTCCTAAGCTTTTCATACTTTATAACACTCATTTAGGCCCCTTCAACTTATAATTATACCTTGTTTCATTCATAATTAAACTCAAGTTTATAACCAAATAGTCTTCTATTTGATGATACATTTCGGCTTGATAAGTTATGAGTAGATGATTAAGTTGATGGTCGAGCAAAGGATTTTGATAAAGAAGTCATTCTCAAACTTTGCTTCAGATTGAACCGTGAGAGTAAAAAAAATATATATATATAATTTATGTCGAGGTTTTGTAACACTCAAATTTTTATGTTATTCATCATGGACCCATTTTTCTGCATCCATTGCATGACCTTCACATGCTTAATTAAGTTGAGAATTGGTCTTAAATTAGTTACAAATAGGAGTTATATTTTAATTTATTTGATTAGTTAATGGTGTTCTTAAATAATCTTTTCCTGAAAAGTTCAAGAAGAAATTAGTCTTTATGTCAATTAATTTCATTTTTCCATCTATTTCACACCTGCTTAACAAGTGTTTTGCCAACAACATATGTCATAATCTAACACCATCCTTTTACACATTGTTTGAAAAGAGATAGAATAAGAAAGAAAGGGAAATAAGAATAAAAACAAAAAATATATATATAATTTTTTATTATTTATAAAATAAAAAGAAAATAAATAAATAAATAAAAATAAAATATTTATTTTTTTATTTTCTCTTTATCATGAAGAGAAAATATGATAATTAAAATAAATTATAATAAATTTATGTTTTATCTTTATATTTCCTAATTAAAAATAAAAAAATAAAATTATTTTTTCTTATTTAAAAATAAATAAAAATTATATTTTCTCACCCGTTTTTTCCCCCTAAATAATCTCCCAAACATAGGGTAAGTTTTTTGTTCTCGTCTCATAATCGCGAAACCAGATCGGAGAAACAAAAACCCTCCAGTACCATAAAATCCAACACATCAGATCACAAGCAAATAAACGATACAATGTCAGGGTCCGCCATGGTGGGAGATTCAGGCTCCTGGTCACGTGCGCTGGTTAAAATTTCTCCTTACACATTCTCCGCCATCGGAATCGCCATCGCCATCGGTGTCTCAGTCCTCGGCGCCGCCTGGTAGCCCATCGAACCTATCGCATATCATTCTATACATATACGCCTTTATTTATTTATCTTTTTGTAAATGATTGGATTATACTTGACTGACGCTTCATATGATATGGTAGGGGGATTTATATCACTGGAAGTAGTTTGATTGGAGCTGCGATTAAGGCTCCTCGTATTACATCGAAGAATCTCATTAGGTGAGAAACTATTTTAAGGTTTTGCAATTGCTCAATACCATCGCTGTGTCTCTGTCCTTTTTGTGTGTTTTTTTCTTTTTTTTTTCTCAACCCTAGGAGTTAAGAAGATTTCGAATTTTTCGAGTTTAATTGAATTAATTGTCATGGATTCGTTGATGCTTGGTCTTGTTATCCAATTTTTGTTGTGATCACTGAAATTTTGTGCTCAATGCCACTATTATCGATTGTTTGATTGTGTTAGAATATGAGCTGTTTCATTTCTTATTTCAAGGATTTGTCTGCACTGATCAGTCTATTGAAGATGTGGATTTTTTGGACGGTGGGATCAGGTCTGGAAGGAGATTTAGAAAAAGTGAACTAAAATTGGTTACTCTTGATTACGCTCTTGATAATGTGAAAGGACTAGGAAGTAATTCTCAATATAATCGATTTGAATTTTCAGAACCATCATAGCACGGACTAGTAAGAATTTAAGGACTTGAAGGAATTGATTACTGTTAATTGCACTCTGCATTTGCAGTTTTGGTAGTTCTAGTTCATAGCTAGATCATTTTCAACAGATGCAGTAATTTGAAGTTTGCATGTAATTGTGAAGTTCTAGTAACATGCAAGTGCAAATTGTTCATTTACTCTGATTATTAAGTTTAGTGTTTGGGAATATTGATGATGACATTAATTCCATCTTCTTTTGGCATTTTACGATTGCGGATTGTGGAATAAAAGTGATGGCAATTGTAATTTGGTTTGATTTTTTGCATTTCTCAGTGTAATCTTTTGTGAGGCTGTTGCCATATATGGTGTTATTGTGGCGATTATACTACAAACGAAATTGGAGAGTGTTCCTGCATCACAGATGTATGCCCCTGAGTCTCTTAGAGCTGGATATGCAATTTTTGCCTCTGGGATCATTGTGGGTTT
Organism: Omphalea diandra; assembly: GCA_949677035.1. NCBI lineage: Eukaryota > Viridiplantae > Streptophyta > Magnoliopsida > Malpighiales > Euphorbiaceae > Omphalea > Omphalea diandra. The sequence goes on along the minus strand of CATIWR010041126.1, from coordinate 4,255 downwards.
TGCAAACCTTGTCTGTGGGTATGTATCCTCATCCCCGTATGTCTTCAACAAAGTATTTCATATAAAAACATATGTCTTCGACAAAGTATTTCATATAAAAACGTTTAGGTATTTTCTTTGCATTTATGATATGCGTGTGGATATGTTATGACTTATGTTTTGGCAACAGATTGTGTGTGGGAATAATCGGAAGCAGCTGTGCACTATCTGATGCTCAGAATTCCTCACTTTTTGTGAAAATTCTTGTGATTGAGATCTTTGGCAGTGCACTTGGCTTGTTTGGAGTGATTGTGGGAATAATTATGTCAGCTCAAGCTACATGGCCTGCAAAAACAGGTTAGTTGTTCTTCCAGCAGAAGATGGAAAAATCAGTTGGGATGGATTGCAATATATTCTTATATATGCCGAATGGACTATGTATTTTATTCTTTTTATTTTCTCAATAGGCTTGTAAAAACTGATGTGGAAGTGAGAGAACTATCTTTTCTTTAGTTTCGGTCTTAAATTGTATTTGGCCAGCCAACCAAATATAAGATCTTGGGCAGAGGAGTGTTGGCGCAATTTGAAGGATGGTGGTTTAATGCTTTGATATTCAGTATGTTGCTGTAGTTTTTAGCATGTTCCAAGTTGTGGATGCCTTGTAAAACTGGAAAAGTTGTTTACTTTACTAGTAATAAAAGGCATCGATCATTTTTCAGCCTAAATTAGAACTTTCTTGTGAGCCTCATTATCTGTTTTGTTCTACTTAAATATAGTTCCATACGGATGATTGAATCCATTTTCATCACTCTCCTGGAATGCTTCCCGAGTGTTCTCCTCTATGTGGACCTAAAAAATACAGAGCCTAGTATATTCGAAGTTGCGGATTGATTGTGTTCAAACATGTCTTGGATCTAAGTTAAACAATCATATGCCAAGTTCATGCTTTATTTTGATTTTCCTATGTTTTCCTGTTGACAGGGCCCGCAAAAAACTTAATTTAGCTAGCTCGTTTGAATGAATGAAATTCTACCATCCCACTAGGAGAGACCAAATTGAAGGAATTTCGCCATAGCGATAAACAAACTGGTCCGTTTATTGTACTCTAATAAGCAAATAGGACCGAAGCTTCTCTGTTTTCCTCCTGGTAACACTGAGCATTCACACGATCAATCAGTCAAGAAAGGAACACCATCAAAGAAAGGCATATTTTTCTGTTGAAGCTCTTCACAATCCTCTGGACTTGCTGTCTTGGGATAAAAATGGACACGATTAGGAAGAGTTAACCCTTGTTTGATTCGACCCATTCGTCTGGCATGTAAGACTTGCTTTGAGGTGACTGGTAGTCGAACCCTCTGATATTGTTCAAGAGCTGAAGGTAAACTTTCCACTCCCCACTTCTCAAGGCATTTGCCTAAAATTGCAGCATCTACAATTGACATATTTGTACTTCTGAGACCATGAGGAGTTGTAGGGTGTGCAGCATCTCCGATTAGTACCACATTATCCCACAGGATCTGTTCTAGAGGATCACAATAATATATTGTATTTAGAAAAGGCTCCGCTATGTCTTTCATGATTTGCACAAACTCAGGAAGCCAAACCTTCACTGCTTCTCGGTATTTATCGTTTATCATATCGCTGCTTACCTTCATTGTAACTGAATTTCTCTGTATATATTTTCAAGCAACCCTTATCAGCAGAGTTGCACACAAAATATTTGCAATATTATGAAATCATTGTTCGATATCGTATCATGCTAATTCATAACGAAACCTTGTTTGTGATTAGGATATGACACCTAATAGTTACTAATGAACAAGTGCAACATCCTACAAGTACTACAAATCTACAGCCGGTTAGTTCATGTTCATATTTTCTTGCCTAGGTACGTAAGTTCTAGGTTAGAGGTAAATTTCCAAACATTAATACTGACTTGCATAACCTATTGTTTCTGACGATGGTTTCTGCTGCTTAACAATGAACTATGATATGAAAATTAGAAGGATAGGAAGAGAATGGTGAATCACCTTCAATTCAGGCTCTGGTTGATGGACATACCAAATCCAATTGAGCTTTTGATTGGGAAGTTCATAGAGGACAACGTGAGTTCCATTGCTAAGGTGAAAGTATAAGGATTTACCAAGATCAGGATATACTCGTCGAATGCCTACAATAGTGTCTGAACTCTCCTTTCCTGAAAAATCAAGAACCCCTCTCCAAGCACAATAGCCCGAATACCCACAGAAAAATGCCAGCAATCCATCATTACATAATGCAACAAATACTAACATTAATCTCATGTAAAACAGATTAAAACCTCAATTTCATGTCAGGAAGAAAAGTCCTGCGAATCGAAGAGAGAGACCCGTTGGCCGCAACAAGCAAATCTCCATTTATCTCTATGATCTTATTGGTTTGAAGCGATTTAGCCTTAACATTAACAGGCGTTTTGTCTTGAGAAACGCAGAAAGAGAGGAACACATGACCCCACAAAAATAAGTCAGGAGGCAAAGCATTGTATAGGAAACCATGGAGTTGAGCCCAATGTGCAGCTGTAAAATTGAAGTGGTCATCTCTTGTCAGCACCCTAGTGGACTTGTCTTCATTTGTCACTACATTCTGTAAAGAAACAGAATACCCAACATTGAATAGGTGGGAATCAAATTGAAATTTGATTTTGAACTCAATTTTGAGATCATTTGATTCTTACCTACTGATCTTCGGAATCTCACTAATGATTTCAGTATTATTAAATTAAGTACTCTCTGTTTGTTTTGCAGAAAATATTTTCCAAAAAAATATTTTTTACATTTTTTTATTTGGTGTATCAAAGAAAATTGATTGGCAGAAAATATTTTTCTAATTAAAAGAAAAATTAAATTATTTTTTAAGAAAATCAATTTCTGTTTTGAAAACGATAAGTCATTTTCAAGAATTTGATAAATTTATTTAAATGAAAAATAAATAATATATATATATATATATATATTATTAGTCATCATTGACTACCGACACCAGCCACCGGTCATCATCGATTGGTATGATCGTCAATGATAAGTGAAACCTACAAAAAAATTTCAATTTTAATGTATTTTTATTATATTAATTAATAAATAATATAAATACAAAATATTTATAGTTTAAATTTTATTATAATCTTATAGATTAAAAGAAAATTAATATTTTTTACAATGTGTTCTAAATACCAAAAAATATATTATTTAAAAATATTTTTCTCATATAAATTATTTTTCAAGAAACAAGCGAAAAAAAAAAAGTGTTAACTAAGCGATACTATTCATCTCCAAAACGGTGAGTTTAGAATCCAGTTAAAGCCAACTTACTAAAAAAAATAATTAACAAAAATATATATTTATAATTAAAACTAAAAAGAAATCAAAACAACAATATATATAACAAACACTTATGAAAAAAATAAAAAATAAAATTTAATATATTATTTAAATAATAATAATAATAATAATTTAATTAAAACTCTTTAGTTCATTAAACCGTGCATCTCTTGAGCATAAAACTAGTTTAAAATAATAATAAACAGAAATAAATATCATCTCTAAATTGATTGAAGTGGAAAGCATTTCTCCAAATTAGACTTTTTTTTTTAAAAAAGTGCAATAGTGTATACCTGATCAACTGTGAGAGGGAGGATAGCTTGAAGGACAAGGTGAGATTGGGGAATCCAGGAGCGGACAAGTTGGTGAGAAGAGGGTCGATTCCTATTCCAGCGCAGTTGGACTTCCCTTAGGAGGTGCGTTGGATGTTTTAATAACAACAACGTCACATCCTGCTAAAATGAGGGCGTGTGCACACGATAGCCCCGCTATGCTTCCCCCATTTATCACTGCCCTTCTTTCATCTTCTCTCTTTACATGTATTTGGATGATGTGTTTATAATTAAATAGAATATATTAGAATGATTTAAAAAAAAAATTTATATTTAAATTAAAGAAAATAAAATAAAATGAAAGGATTTGAAAAGGTTTGGTAAATCCTTCAAACCCTTCCAAACCATTAAAATACAAACACCCCAAATTGGAATGTTTGCATGGATTTGAAAAATTTGAGCACTAAAATTACATATTTATTCTTAATTTAAAATCATTTTATCTTATTCTCTGAACCCACAACATAAAAATTATAAAAAATTAATTGTTCACATTTTTTGTGAATAAAAATAAAATATAATTTTGAATAATAACAATAAATTTCTATTTTAATATTAAATATTTGATAAAATGAAAAAATAAAAGAA
>CATIWR010041117.1:0-22838 GCA_949677035.1 Omphalea diandra | reverse complement strand
ATGATCCACATTAATATATTGATGCTTAATTTATGCAATTTGATATAGAAAAGCACAATTGCAATTAAAATTAAGACATCCAATGATTAATATCACATACAACCAATACAGATAACAATCAAACAAAAGATCAAACTTTTCATTTTAGGAAGCTTCCATCAAACATTCCCAATTCTCTCTTAATGAAGTTCAATCTTTCTTCATTTAAAGGTTTAGTAAAAATATATGCAAGCTGATGAGTTGTGTCTATAAATTCTAACACAACATCACCATTTTGGACATGATCTCTAAGAATGTGATGTCTAATATCTATATGTTTGCTCTTAGAGTGTTGAATGAGATTCTTAGAGAGATTAATTACACTAGTGTTGTCACATTTGATAGGAATGTGATCAACTTTTTTGCCATAGTCCTTTATTATTGTTTCATCCATAACAGTAGGGTGCAACAATAACCCACAACTACATACTCAACTTCGACAGTGGATAATAGTCCTTTATTATTGTTTCATCCACAGTAGTCGGGTGCAACAATAACCCGTAACTACATACTCAACTTCAGCAGTGGATAAGGCAACTGAAACTTGTTTCTTGCTAAACCAAGACGTTAAACATTCTTTTAAAAATTGGCAAGTTCCAAAAGTGCTTTTTCTATCTAAAAAACTACCAGCATAATCTGCATCCAAGTAGCCTATGAGACTAAAAGATGACTCTCTTGGATACCATAGACCTAAGTGTAAGGTGTCATCCAAATATTTAAATATCCTTTTAATAATATTTAAATGTCTTTCCTTGGGACAAGACTGAAATCTAGCACATATACATACACTAAACATAATATCAGGTCTTGAAGCAGTAAGATAAAGTAAAGAACCGATCGTACCTCAATATCTCTTTTCATCAACTGTCTTACCCGATTCATCTTTGTCTAGTTTGATGGACTACTCATGGGTGTTTTTGTTACTTTACATTCATCCATGCCAAACTTCTTGAGTATGTCCTTGGTGTATTTGTCTTAGTTGGTGAAGATCCCTTCTTTGGTTTGTTTGATTTGCAGACCACGAAAAAACTTGAGCTCTCTCATCATGCTTATCTTGAATTCCCTAATCATACACTTAGTAAAATCCTCACAAACAGATTTATTAGTAGCACCAAAAATGATATCATCAACATAAATTTGTATTATAAGTGTATCATGTTTGTGCCTTTTTACAAATAAGGTAGTGTTCACCTTTCCTTTTTCAAAATTATTTTTCAAAAGAAATGAACTAAGCCTTTCATACTAAGCTCTTGGAGCTTATTTCCACCCATATAAGGTTTTATTCAATTTAAAAACATAATTTGGAAGACTATGAGACTAAAAATCAGAAGGTTGTTTAACATAAACTTCCTCCTCAATAATTTCATTTAAAAAAGCACTTTTAACATCCATTTGAAAAAGTTTAAAATTCATATGACATGCATAGGCTAAAAGAATCCTAATGGCCTCTAACCTTGCAACGGGGGCAAAAGTTTCATCATAGTCCATCCTTTCCTCTTGGTTGTAACCCTTAGCAACCAATCTAGCTTTATTCCTGATGATGAAACCTTGCTCATCTAATTTGTTTCTAAACATCCATTTGTAACCTACAATTGGGTGTTCCTTAGGCCTAAGAACAAGTTCCCATACCTTGTTTCTCTCAAATTAATTGAGTTCTTCTTGCATAGTAATCATCCAACTTTCATCATTAAGAGTCTCATTAATTGATTTTGGCTCAAATTGAGAAACAAAGGCAATGTTATTATCTAAAAAATTAAGTTGAGATCTAGTACTTACATCCTTTGAGGTCTCACCAATAATTAAGTCTTTGGGGTGATTCTTAGAGAATCTTCAATCTTTGGGTAGATCTCGATTTGGTATAACTTCTTATTAATGTTATGGTTCATCATCTACTTTTGATGATTCACCTTTATCTTTGTCTTCATCTTCCTCTCATATAGTATGCTCTAACTCTAATTTTTTAAAGTCACCTCTAAGATCATCAGTAAAAGAACCTTTCTTATGATCAAGTTTACTAGATTCATCAAAAACTACATTCATAAACTCCTCAACTACCATTGAACTTTTATTAAAAACCCTATAGGCCTTGCTAGAGGTGTAATATCCTAAGAAGATACCTTCAATGGTTTTAGAATTGAATTTCCTAAGATTATCCTTGGCATTCAAAATATAACACTTGCATTCAAATACTCTTAGGTATGATACCTTGGGTTTTCGACCATTCCATAGCTCGTAAGATGTTTTATTGAGAATGAGTCTTTTGAAAACTCTATTTGCAATATAACACGAAGTTTTAATGGCTTCGGTCCAAAAGTAATTCAGTAAAGAATACTCATTAAACATAGTTCTAGTCATTTCTACTAGTGTTCTATTTTTCCTATTTACAACACCATTATGTTGTGGTGTTCTAGAAGTTAAAAAGTTATGAAAAATCTCATTCTCTGAACAATAAGTTTCAAAAGACTCATTTTGAAATTCATTTTTCACGGTCACTTCTTATAGAAGAAATGAAGTAACCCTTTTCATTTTGAATTATTTTTGCAAAGCTTTTGAAAGCATCAAATGTATCATTTTATGAGTTAGAAAGGACGCCAAAGTAAACATAGAATAAACATCAACTAAGACTAGTGCATAATATTTTTCACCTAAGCTAACACTCTTAGTAGGTCCTATCAAGTCCATATGAATTAGTTGAAGAGGTTTAGATGTACTTATAACATTTTTAGCTTTGAAGGAAGATTGATGTTGCTTCTCCATTTAGTAAGGACCATATGTCTTGTCTTTTGAGAAACTTAGTTTGGAAAGACTTTCCACTAGCTTTCCTTTAGATAAGCTTTGTAAGAGCTCCATACTAGCATGTCCAAGCCTTCTATGCTATAGGCAAGCTTCATTACTAATAGACATAAGACACTTAAAAGATTGGTTAGGCAAATTGTCTAAATTAAGTAGGTATTGTCTTTCCTTTCACCCTTGAAAATAACCATTTTATCCACTAATGTGGTAACTTGACATTCTCTAGGGTCAAAGGTGACTTTATTACCTTTGTCACACAATTGACTTACACATAACAAATTATGTTGCAAGACATTAACTAACAAAACATCATTAATTAAGGAGCAACTATTCTTACCAATGGTTCTAATGCTAATTACCTTACCCTTGGGATTGTTACCAAATGTGAACATTGCCACCTTCTTTTTCTTTCAAGGCCATAAATAGCTTTCTATTGTCGGTCATGTGCTTTGAGCATCCATTATCCACATGCCAATCATTTGATTGATTGGTGGCTGCCAAATATGCATACACAATACAAATAATTCTTTGGTACGTAAGCATACTTAGGTCCTAAGGGGTTAGGCATTGAAGGGTCCTCCAATTTGAGGTGAGCCTTCCTAATGTAGTAATAAATATTAATATGTCCATACCTCATACAATAATGAAATTGGAATTTAGACTTGTGAGTTTTTCTTCTATGCACAATCTTAGTATGAATAGGGGACCTTTTCATACTTTGGTTATTAGAATGTATGTAAGTGCATGAGTGATGAAAAGTAAAAGAGAATTTTTTATGTTTATATGTTTGAGCATGCTTCTTGTTGTACATATAAGCATGATTTGCTCTTTGAGCCTTGGGGGGACTTATGAATTTGTCGTTAGGCATATGTGGCTTAGTGCTAGGAGCACCTCTCTTCCTAATGACCTCAATACTTGAAGTTTGAGGTATTATTACTCTAACAAATGTAGTGAGTGTAGATGTAGAGGTTGAGACTTTATTAAATCCTAGACCATGCCTATTTAAGGAAGGCCTTTGTGATACTATGAATGTATCCAAAGCTTCCTTACCCTTATGAAATTTTGAGATAGAGCTTTTAAGCTCAATGACTTCTCCCTTTAGAGAATCATTCTCTTTTCTTAATGAAGCTAATGATGAAGATGATTTGGAAAGATTTTTCATAGCCTTTTTGAGTTCTTCATTTAAAGCCCTCAATTCACTTACAAGATAATTAAGGGATTTGAAATCAACCTCCAATTTTAAACATTTCTTCTTATAAGATTTTATTTGTGACTTATACTTATCACATCTCATAGTGAGAGCTTCTAGAAGCTCTTCATCTACATCATCTAAGTTATCATAATCTGAATGAGAATGAGATGAAGTGTTTACCTCATTAGGAGAGTCTTCTTGAGCCATGAAGCATATGTTGGCAATCCCTTCATCCTTATCATCCTCATTTGAGTTATCATCCCAAAGTGGCTTTGAAGCTTTTCCTCTCCCTTTATCCCCTTTCTTCTTCTTCTCCTCTAGTTTGGGATAATCATTTTTGAAGTGGCCTTGCTTGCCATACTCATAATAAGTGAACTCGGTTGATCTCTCTTTAAGATTTAGAATAGCTCTCTTGAAGTTTCTTCTTTCCTTTCTTCTTCTAAGGAGCTCTTTAGTCCTTTTAGAGAGCATTGCTAGTTCCTCTTTCTCCTTGTCACTTTCTTCTTCACTTGAACTAACCTCCACTTCTTTCTTCTTAGAAGTGGACTTGAGAGCCAAGGTTTTCTTTTCATGTTTTTCAGATTTTTCTCCTTGGCCCCTCATTTTCTTCATCTATTTATCTTTCTTGAAGGCTAACTCATGAGTTAAGAGTTTGCCTATCAAGACATCTGTTGTCATCTTTCCTATTTTTAGATTGGATTCTTAGATATTACACATTCTAGCAATAAGCTTTTTAAGAGGCAAAGACTTTAAAATTTTAGAGTTTACCTCATGATTTGTGAGAATCCTACCGAACTTATTCATATTGGTGATAATTACTAGGAGTTTATTAGTCATGTCGGTAATGCTCTCATCCTCCTTCATCATGAACAACTCCCACTCCATCACATGCATCTCTAGCTGACTGGATTTCACTAAGGTGGTGCCTTCATGATAGTTCTCCAATGTTTTCCATATCTCATAGGTTGTTCGGCAATATTATACTCTTCTAATCTTTTTTTTAAGAAAGAGCTTAAAAGGATTTCCATGGTTCTTGTATTCTTGCCATTTGATCTTCTACATGCTTCAACCTACTCTTCTCTAGGAATGAGTTCTTCACTCCCATCCATCATTTTGGTGGGTGGCTTTCATTCTTTAACCACAACATCCCAAAGATCTAGCACATCTGTATCAACATAAATATCCGTCCTATACTTCTAATGAGTATAATTAGCTCCATCAAAGTAAGGCTTGAGGTGTGAATGAATTCCTTCTTATGCCTTGATCTTTACTCACCCAATTAAGGTTTTTTTAGTGAGACTTGGCTCTGATACCACTTATTGGCCTAGGACACTAAGAAGGGGGATTGAATTGGTGCTCTATTTAAAAAATTAAAAGGAGAGTTAATGTGTTTAAGAAGATGAGTAGGAGAAGAAAGAAATTGACACAAGTGTTTATAGTGGTTGAGGTGTTAACTAACCCTACGTCCACTCCCCAATTCTCCACAATTTAGTGTTTCACTCAACTCAATAGGTGTTTCCAAGCCCACACCAAACTTTTACAACTTGTGTTTTTTAGGCTCACACAAAAATCGCTTACAAATGTTTTCAAGGCTCATACTAAAATCTTTCACAAGTGTTTTCAAGGCTTACACTAAAACCTCTCAGAATGGTGTTTATTGCTCACACTAGGCTCACACTAAAACCTCTCACAATGGTGTTTATTGCTCACGCTAGACAATCACTAAAGCATAAATGAGAATTGAAAGAATGAATAGCAAATTAGAAAGAGTATGCTTACAAATTAATGAATTGTCTTGCATTTACATCTGTTTGGTGGAGTATTTATAGCTCATATCCACTAAAGAGGCATTGAACTAAAACTATCAATAAATCTCCAAGATGTGTTAGGCAGATTCAGCATTAAATGCTTATTAGATTGAAGTAGCGGTCACTATGACCTTTTCGCAGTTGCAAATTTCCAATTTCCATAAAGGAGCCGAAAATTTTGGCAAAAAATCCCATTTGTGTCTAATGGCTAGTCTATGTGTCAGGTTTTCGTTGGTTATCTACTATAATATAGCTATTGTGTTCTAACCACTTTCAAAATTCACAGTCACGAGACAACAATGCCTTGGATGCGATTGAAACTGCAAAATTCCTCTATTTGAAGAGGAAACTTCAACTCCTTGAGTTGCGGTCACAATTGAATTTTTGCCCTCGCGATTTTTGATCTTTGAATGGACACTTGGGACACTTGGCATGCTGTGGTTGTGGCTTTGGTTCCCTCCTTTGTCACTATGAAAGTCGTAGTCGTGACTCAGATGCGACACTCACCTTCAATTCTTTTATGACTAAGGCTTGGCATTCTTTGTCTAGTTCGCAACAGTGAAATAGCCCAGGATTTATTCTATCCTAGCTTTATCCTTTCTCGTGATTAATTTGCGGTCTCGATTTGCCATACACACACAACGAATTAGAGTGATCTTTACAAATTTGGAGATTTTGAACTCCATCCAACTTCTAATAAAAAAAATCTAACTTATAATCTGCAAAATAACACTTAATGAAAGTATTAGAATTGATCAATCTTTATTGTCAAGATCAAAAAAGGTTCATGACTTAGGTTAAATCAACCTAGTCCAACAGTGTATTGTGGCTTTTGTAATTTTCTTAGTTGATTTATACCTGTTTAGAAGGTATTGAAAGTGGAATTGAAAGTTTAAATTTTCTAATAAGTTTAGAATATGTGGTTGTTATGGCATTTTCCTAAATTCAATGGTTTTGAGAAATTTTTTTGTTTGATTTTTCTTTTGCTTGAGGATAAGCAAAACTCCAAGTTTGAAGGAGTCTGATGAGAGATTCTTTTAGTATATAGTTTTAGGTTAAGAATTAGGAAGTTTTCTTATTTCTAAGTATTTTTATTCTAGAATAAGTTAATATATCTCTCTTTTATGTTTGCACAAAAATCTCTTAAAAATGAGTTAAATTACAGTTTTTAGTAGTGTTGCTTGGGCTATTGCGTGGCCCATGTATTAGACCGTGCGAGAACACTGAGTTGACCAGTCAACAACATAGGATTGCAACAGTAGTTAAGTACATGGATAGTTGGATGACTTATGCATTGGATCATGCAGATCGGTTATGACAGATTGTCTCATACGATTAGAGATTTTCTTTTAACCATCAAGAAAACGTTTTTGGAAAGATTTTTATTCTGGGATAAAGAGAGACAGTTTTTGGAGAGTAGAATTTGAATATGGATTCACTTGAATTTGTAAGAGAATTTTGGAGAGATTGAGAAAGTTCTTCTTTAAGATTCATTGTTTAGGGCAAGATTATTTTTTTTCGGGATTTTTCTTCTAATTCAATGGGTTTCTTCAATTTTATTTTTTCTTCTTCTCTTAGAATGAACTATATTTTTTTTGTAATTTTAGGGATTAGTGCAAAAGCCCAACATTTTTATGATTATATAAGGAGATTTTATTTCAATGGTATTGAGTTTCCTTAATTTAATATATTTAAGCTTAATTTACTTGGATGTAAAATGGCCACATATATTTAAGGTTTGAGATCCTAGATCCTATATTTAAGGTTAGTCATAACACATTGAACTAGAGAATTAATACCACAAGAATAGGATTAGCCTCTAGAGATATTCAAGGGATATTTATAAAATCTAATGCATTATTATTAAGTTTTGTGACCATGAGAGTATGCGCAACCTTTGTAGTAGTGGATTTAATTTTGCTTGAGAAAGATTATTAGGTAATCTAGAAAATACATCTTCAAGGATAATTTATTCACTTAAGAAATATAATTCTTTGTGTAATTATGAAAGTGTTATGATGTAAATTGAACTCCTTAGAAATCATTTTACATAAGAGTTTTTTTTTATTTAAATCCTATTTTAATTCATTTTACAATTTTAGATTTTTAGATTTATTATTCTTCAGTATTTAGTTGTTATAATAAGAAATTTTAATTCTCTAGTACCTGTGAAAATGATTTTTCGTGGGAACAAACTCTACTGTTTAATATATTACTTGAAGCGATTTGTGCACTTGCAAGAGTTTTACATGCAATAAATAACGTACTTGATGTTGATTTTGTTTAGGGTTTTTAGGACTATCCCAGCTTTTGCTCCCTCTGCACTTGAGGCTCCATTTACATGTAACTTTCATTCCTCTTTCTTATTGGTTTGTCTTGGTCCTTATTTTACCCTTCTTAACTCGGCTAGAAAGTTTGCTAAAATCTAAGACATCATTACCTGCCTCGGCTCAAGTCTATTATCAAACTCTCAAAGTCAGACTGCCCTTTCTACTAATTGCCATGAGGTTTCAACCTTTTATAGGATCTCATAAAAGTTGATTTGTGTAAACGACTATGGTGTGGGCTTGAAAGTAATGTCTGAGCTTTACAATCAAGTTGACTAAGGCACAAGCCAACTTTTTCAATAGCGTGTAATTTAGTTTAGCTCATTTAAACACTCTATCAATATAGTACACTAGCTTATATTCTCCTCCTTCTTTTCTGATCAACACTGAGGACACTGTTATTTTAGTTGCTGCCAGTAATGCATTTGGCCAAGCAAGTCTAATAAGGATCTATTACAACTTTAAGGCTCAATCACAAAAGGAAGGCTTAAGATGTTTAAATATGCACTTGGAGCTTTTATACAAGGAAGGATATGAAAAGAATTAGCCCGAACAGACCAAGGATTGCATAAAGCCCAATTGCATAATGATGGGAGTGAGATTAGTTTATCTTAATAGGATTAAGATATGTAAATTCAGCTAAAACTTATAAGGCTGAATTAGAGAGAGTTTTTTTTAGGGTTTTCTTAACATTTGTAAAGGGTATTTAAACCCTTATTTGGTCATTAATAAAAGATAAGATGATTTTTGCTTAAACCTTATGAGATTAATTCTCTTCTTGAGTTCTTGAGCAGATCTGGTGGGATTGTTGAGTGAGCTTATTAATTTCAAAAAACTAGTTTAATCTAGGTCTTGAATTACTTAATATAGGATTGAGATTAACAAAACTTAAATAATATAATCCAAGTTAGTAGAAATAAGTTTTCTAGAGATCAAGTTTAGATTTAACGACTTATCTTATTCTTGATCTTTGAATTAAACTTAGGACTTATGTTCATCAAACGGGTAAGAAACCTAATCCAACCATGTTTGTAACATTTGGTATCAGAGCTAAGGTTATTCAAGATCAAAAGGTGTTGTTCTTACATTATTCTTCATTATTTTCTTGTGTTTTTGCAATTATAACATTTAAATCCCATTCTTCTTCTTATTCTTCTTATTTTGGTTCCATTAATTTTCATTGTCTCACATTCTATTTTCTTTGATTTTCATCATTGAATTAGTGTGATTTACCATCCAAAAATGTTCTTGCATTATTAGAATCTAATTGGAACATATTACTTGTCAAAATTGCCTTAAAATAAAGAAATTATGATTTAGGCCATGATAGCACCAATTTGATTCTACTTGTCCAATTAAGTTCCAATTTGTTTGTTTTTACTTTTAGTCATTAAATTAGCTTGTTTCATTATTTTATGTCTGTTTGCATCAAGAAATTCTATTAAAATCACATGCTTGTGCCAAATTTCTTTAATGCAAAATCTTTAATTTAGTGTTTTTACTCCATTCAAATTATGTTTTCTTCATTACTTAATCATTCTTATGTCTCTAATTGCATATTTGAAGTGATTGATTTAAGAAATTCCTTAAAATTTGGAAGTTTGCCAAAATTTCCTTAAATTAAGGAAACTTTAAATTTACTTGTTTTTTGCAATTCCGTCATCCTTTTTTTATTCCAATTTATATTTCTTTTTGTTGCTAATCACTTGTTTGGTGTTTCTTGGTGTCTAGGATTGAACTTTATCCAGAATTCAAGAAAAAAAATTTATCAAAATGCCCCTCAAATTCTCAAATTTGCTCTTTTATGTGTTATTGTGTTTTGGGAGTTGTTTTTTGTAATTTGTGAAATTTCAAATATATTTTTGCTTCCAAAGTTTTTTTAAAAAAAAAACAGAAAAAAAGTTTAGAAAAAAGTCAAAAAAAAAAAAGGAAAATAAAAAAAGAAGCTAAAGATTACACACTTGTTGTTTTGAAGCTGAAAACTAAAAGTCCCTTTGAATTATTTGCCCTAAGCATAATTTCACATATTTTTTTTTAATTCAAAAAACCACTTTGCAACTTTACTAACCTTTAAATTCTTAGAGTTCAATTAGGCCTTTAGTGATTTGTTTGTTTGCAACCAGATTGTGTTTCTTTCAATTGTTTGTTTGCTAAGTGTTTAGGACTGATTTATGCTTATTTTGTATGAGCTTGTCTTGACATAAAGTAACTTAGTCTTTAAAGAACTTAAAGAATATTAAGTGGTAAAAGGCAAGAATATGTAAGCTCATAAGATGGTAAAAACCAATTTTAAGTTAAACACGAAAGTGAGTGCCATCAATTGAGTGTAAACATGTGAAGGAGTGTTTGTGAGATTTTCTTTGTTATTTTACTAAACATGGTAGAACATAAAGATTATCCGTAGTGGAAGTTGTTTGTGAAAGCTATGCAGGATACTATGACCCTTATGCAATAAGAGTTTAAAGAGGTGAAAGAGCAACTCAAAAACATTCAAAATGCCTCTAATTCTAATAGTACACACACCCATCCTAGGCAACCAAGGCATGGTAGATTCATGCATGATTAGGAGGAAGACGATTCACATGAAGAAAGTTTCCAAAAATCAAGCAAGCAATATGGCAATCTAAGTGGCATTAAGCTAAAGATTCCTACTTTTAATGGCAAGGGTGACCTTGAATCTTATTTTTCATAGGAAAAGAAAGTAGATTTTGTATTTATTATCACAATTATAGTGAGGAAAAGCAAGTTAAGCTAGCAGTTATAGAATTTGTAGATTATGCTCTTATATGGTGGGATCAAATCATGTACACTAGGAAAAGATGTGGGGATAATCCAATTGGTGCTTGGGAAGAGATGAAAAGAGTCATAAGAAAACATTTTGTTCCCAATCATTATTATAGGGGTTTGTATAATAAATTGCAAAGATTAATGCAAGGGAGAAAAGTATGGAAGAATGTTACCAATAGTTAGAGGTAATTTTGCTTAGGGATGAAATTAATGAACCCATGTTACAAACTACGATTAGATTTCTTACTAGACTCGATAAAAAAATTGCTAATGAAGTAGAGATGTACCTCTACAATGATTTGGAGGATTTGTACCACAATGCTATCAAGGCTGAAAAGTAATTAAAAAGTAAGCCATCTAGGCCCAATTTCAATTCAATTTCTTGAACTAACAAGTTTAAAAGTGGTGATAAGCCCAATATAAGATCCAAGGTCAAACCACCTAAGAAGGAAGGAAGGAAGCCTAATTTTCCCATTAGGGCCGAATGTAATAAGCCCAATAAGAGTAGTACAATTGTTTGTTTTAAATGTCAAGGAATAGGGCATGTTGCATGTGATTGCACCAATAAAAGAGTAACAATTTTGAAAGATGGTGAGATTACTAGTGAAGATGAAGATGGATAAGAAACAGATCCTGAAATGCCTCCATTAGAAGATGCTAGTGATGTTGATGAAGAAGACCCTAATGAGGTATCAAGCCAAAATATTTTTGTGATTGTACATTCTTTAAATGCCTAAATAAAGGATGAAAATGTACTAAGGAAAAATATATTTCATGCTAGATGTATAATAAATGACAACTTATGTCTTGTTATAATTGATGGTGATAGTTGCACTAATGCAACTAGTACCTACCTAGTTCAAAAGATGAATTGCTAACTTTAAAGCATCCTAAACCATATCACTTGTAATGGCTAAATAAATCTGGGGAAATTAAAGTTGCAAAGCACGTTAGGATAACATTTTCAATAGGAAAGTACAAGGATGTGGTGTTATGTGATTTTATTCCTATGCAAGTTAGTCACATGCTTTTGGGTCGCCCTTGGCAATATGATAGGAGGGCAAAACATGATGGGTTTTTTAGTGTATATGAGTTTGATTTTGGGTGTAGAACATTATATTATCTTCTTATCCCCTTCTCAAATTTATGAAGATCAATAAATTTTGAGAGAGAGTGAACGCGTGCGCAAATAAGAAAAAGAATTAGCATGACAAAAGGAGAGTTGTGAGAAAACTCAAGAAAAATGTGAAATAAGAGTTGAAAAAAGAGAGAAAAAAGAGGATGCCAAAAGAAAAAATAGGGGCAAGCAAAAAGAGAGGGTGAGAAAAAAGTTTCTTTATGCAAAAGAGAGGGATGTGAGGAAAGCCTTACTAGTCAAAAACACCCATGGTTATGTTATTGTACAAAGATTTGAAACTAACATGTTTTTCTTTTAGTGATGGTCTAACCAATTTTCTTCATGGTAGTCTTATTTCTTTATTGCATGATTTTGAAGATTTATTTTCTAAAGATGTGCCAAAGGGATTACCACCCTTAAGAGATATTGAACACCAAATTGATTTCATCCCGAGCTCTCAAATTCCTAATAGACCAGCCTATAGAAGTAATCCCAAGGAGACAAAGGAACTTTAAAGGTAAGTAGAAGAGCTAATGGAGAAAGGTTTGGTAAGGAAGAGTATGAGTCCATGTGTTATTCCTATTTTGCTTGTACCTAAAAAGGATGGATCATGGCACATGTGTGTAGATTATAAGGCACTTAATAAAATTACCATTAAATATAAACATCTAATTTCTAGGATAGATGACATACTAGATGAATTGCATGGTGCATGCGTGTTTTCAAAAATTGATTTAAAGAGTGGATATAATCAAATTCGTATGCATGAGGGAGATAAGTGGAAAATAGCTTTTAAAACTAAATGTGACTTGTATGAATGGTTAGTGATGCCTTTTAGGCTAATTACTACGTCTAACACTTTTATGAGAATGATGTATCATATGTTGTGTGCATATTTAAGAAAATTTATAGTTTATTTTGATGACATTCATGTATATTCTAGATCTTTAGAAGAGCATTTAGAGTATGTTAGGTTAGTTTTTAATATTTTGCGTAAGGAAAAATTATATGTTAACTTTAAAAAGTGTTCTTTCTATACTAGTAGACTTGTTTTCTTAGCATTTATGGTAAGTAAAGATGGAGTAGAAATTGATGAATAAAAGGTAAGTGTTATTTCCTCTTAGCCAAACCTACTACCATAAGTGAGGTAAGATATTTTCATGGTTTGGCTAGTTTTTATAGAAGAATTGTTAAGGATGTTAGCACAATTGTGACACCCATCACTGAAATTGTAAAGAAAAGTATTGGTTTTCAATGGGGAAGTGCAACAAAAGGCTTTTGATTTGTTAAAATCTAAATGAACTAATGTACCATTGTTAGCTTTGCCTAATTTTGCTAACACTTTTGAAATTGAATGTGATGCTTTAGGTTTGGGCATTAGAGCTATTTGGATGCAAGAAGGAAGGCCAATTATTTACTTTAGTGTAAAAATTGGTAAGCCTACTCTTAAATACCCAACCTATGATACAAAGATGTATGCATTAGTTAGGACCTTATAAATATGGCAACACTATCTTTGGCCCAAAGAATTTGTTATCTATATGGATCATAAGTCTTTGAAATACCTTAAGGGATGATAGAAGCTAAATAAAATGCATGCTAAATGAAGTGAATTCATATAGTCTTTTCCATATGTGATAAGGAGTAAATAAGGTAAGGATAATGTAGTGGCCAATGAACTATCTAGAAGGTATGTTTTTCTTACTCTTTTAGACTCTAAATTACTTAGTTTTGAGTACATTAAAGACTTATATGTTGATGATGTTAAATTCATCCAATACTGCTATAATTGTGAGAAAACCACTTTTGAGAGGTATTATAGGCATAATGGATTTTTATTTAGATATACTAAACTTTGTGTGTGCCTAAATCTTCTTTGCTTGAATTGCTTATTAGGAAAGCCCATGAGGGTGGGCTTATGGGGCTTTGGTGTGCAAAAGACCTTAGATGTATTATATGAACACTTCTATTAGCCCAATATGTGAATTGATGTGTAAAAAGTTTATGATAGATGTGTTACATGTAAACAAGCTAAGTCTAAATCAAAATCATATAGTTTATATATGCATTTAGCCATACCTAGTATGCCTTGGATTGATATTTTAATGGATTTTTTTTTAGGTTTACCTAGGTCAAAATATGGTAATGATTCTATTTTTGTGGTTGTTGATAGATTTTCTAAAATGACACACTTTATTGCATGTCACAAAACTAATAACGCCATTAACGTTGTAAATTTATTTTTCAAAAAAATGTAAGATTGTATGGTATGCCTAGAACTATTGTTAATGATAGGGATACAAAGTTTTTAAGTTTCTTTTGGGAAACATTATGTAGTAGATTGGGAACTAAATTATTATTTTTTACTTCTTCTTATCCATAAATTAATGGTCAAATTAAAGTTGTTAATAGAACTTTAGGACAACTTTTAAGAGTTTTAATTAAAAAGAACTTGAAATCTTGAGAGGATTATACCACATATAGAGTTTGCATATAATAGGAGTGTGAATTCATCAACCTATTATTGCCCTTTTGAGATTGTTTATGGGTTTGTATCATTAAGTCCATTAGATCTTTCCCAAAATACCTTTAAATATATGTGTGGACTTAGAAGGGGAACAAATATGATTATTTTAAGCAATTGCATGAGAAGGTGCGTTTGAACATAGAAAAGAGGAATGAGTAAATAGCTAGAAACATAAATAAGGGTAGAGTTATAGTTGCATTTGAACTTGGAGATTGGGTTTAGGTACACTTTAGGAAAGAAAAGTTTCCTAATCTTAGGAAAAGTAAGCTTAACCTTAGGCGAGTTGGACCTTTCTAGGTTTTAGAGAGGGTTAATGATAATGTTTATAAGTTAGACTTGCCTAGTTATTACAATGTTATTGCTACTTTTAATGTTATTGATTTGTCTCCTTTTGATTTTTGATGAAGCTTTAGATTCGAGGGAATCCTCATGAGGAATGAGGGAATGATGCATTCATCCAAGGCAAGTCCAATAAAGATTCATTACAACTTCGAGGCTGAACTATAAGAGGAAAGCTAAAGAAGTTTAAAGATGCACTTAGAGTTTTTATACAAGGAAATATATGGAAAGAATTAGCCCATGCAGACTAAGGATTGCGTGAAGCCTAAATGCACAAAGATGAGAACTTAGACTCTTCAAATGAAGTGCTTAATTTAATCTAATGTAGCCCAATTGATGGAGAGGATTAAAAGCCCAACACCATTCGACTAAAGCATAAGGAGCCTACAATGTGAAGACAAGCCCAAAAGACAAAGATCCATACCAAATTTGTTTAGTTGGTGTTGTCTTCCTAATGCCATAAGGAATTCTCCTCATTTGTCGAATATCATGTTTCTTTTAATTAAGATTCTTTAATTAGTTATTTACCTTTGTAAGGAACCTTAAAATAAGGTGTTTTAATACCAGAAGTTAGTTAGGCCATATCTTGGCAACCAATAGGATTATTTTTTTTAAGTTTTTATGTGTGAGTGAGAATAGTTTATGCTAATAGGATTAAGACTTGTAAATTCAGCCAAAACTTGTAAGGCAATAAGGAAACAAAACCACTAGGAAAAATATTGGTTAGATCATCACTAAAAGAAAAACATGTTAGTTTCACATCTTTATACAAAAGCATAGTCATGGGTGTCTTGGCTAGCAAAGCTTTCCTCACATCCCTCTCTTTTACAACCATAGTTTTTTTCACACCCTCTCCTTTTACATGCCCTTTACTTTTTTTATGGGCATCCCCTATTTGCTCTCCTTTTTCCCCTCTAATCTCACACCCCTCTTTGGTTTTCTCACTATTCTCCTTTTTCTTATCACAAAATTGATGATGCCATTAACATAGCTAATTTGTTTTTCAAAGAGATTGTAAGGTTACATGGTATGCCTAAAACTATTGTTAGTGATAGAGATACAAAATTTTTGAGTTTCTTTTGGCAAACATTATGGGGCAAATTGGGAAGTAAGTTGTTATTTTCTACTTCATGCCACCCATAAACTGATGGTCAAACTAAGATTGTAAATAGGACTCTAGGGCAACTTTTGAGAGTTTTGATAAAAAAGAATTTGAAGTCTTGGGAGGAATGTTTACCACATATAGAATTTGCATATAAAAGGAGTGTGCATTCTTCTACACATTATTGCCCTTTTGAGATTGTTTATGGATTTATACCATTGAGTCCTTTGAATTTATCCCCTATTCCTTCTAATTTGTGAGTTGATATGAAAGGTAAAAAGAACTCTGAATTTTTTAAATAATTACATGAGAAGGTGTGTTTGAATATTAAAAAAAGGAAAGAGCAATTGCTAAAAATGCAAATAGGGGTAGAGTTAAAGTGGTATTTGAACTGGGTGATTGGATTTGGTTACACTTTAGGAAAGAAAGGTTTCCTAACCTTAGAAAAAGTAAGCTAGACCTTAGGGGAGATGCACCTTTTCAAGTCTTAGAGAGATTTAATGATAATGCTTACAAGTTAGACTTGCCTAGTGATTATAATGTTAGTGCTACATTTAATGTTGTTGATTTATCTCCTTTTGATTTTGATGAAGGTGTTGATTCGAGGACAAATCCTCTTGAGGGAGGAGGGAATGATGCTAATAGCCAAGGCAGGTTAGCAAAGGATCCACTTCAACTTCAAGGCCCAATCACAAGGGGAAGGCTAAAGAAGTTTAAGGAGGCAGTTGGAACATTCATGCAACAAGGAGTTACACTTGGATTAGCCTAAGAAGAGCAAAGGATGAGTGAAACCCAATTAAAGGCTGATGAGAGCTTAAACTCTTCAAATGGAGCATTTAACTTAATACAATGGAGCCCAACTTATAGAGAGCATCCAAGCATAACACAATTTGGCCAAGGCATGTAAAAAGAAGCCCAAGGCATGTAGAAGGAAGCCCAAGTCGTATAAGCAAGGAAATAAGGCCCAAAGTCAAAGATTCTTGCAAGATTTCCTTAGTTGACAATATTTCCTAATGCCATTAAGATTTCCTCATTAGGTTAAATCCTTTTCCTTTTCTATTTAGAAAGTATTGTTCTTTAGTTAGAAAAGTATCTTGGTTTTTAAACCCTCTATTCAGTCATTAATAAAAGATAAGATGATTTTTGCTTAAACCTTATGAGATTGATTCTTTTCTTAAGTTCTTAAGTGGACTTGGTGGGATTGTTGAGTGAGCTTAATAATTTCATAAAATTAGTTTAATCTAGGTCTTAAATTACTGAGTTAATTTGGATTGAGATTAATAAAACTTAAATCATATAATCTAAGTTGTTAGAAACAAGTTTTCTAGAGATTTAGTTTAGATTTAAGGATTTATCTTCTTTTTTATTTTTGAATTAAACTTGGGACTTATGTTCATCAAATAGGTAAGGAAGCTAATCTAACCCTATTTGTGTCAGCCAGGTATATGAAGAGTAGTTCATCCTGCTAGGGACAATTGATCAAAAGGGGAGAACTGAGGAATACTTTTAATTCTTCAAAGGCTTTTTGACCTTCATTATCCTAGATGAACTTTTTAAAATCCCTCAATGTCTTATAAAAGGGGAAAAGCACCAAGCCAATTATGATATGAACCATTCTAATGTCATGATTCTTTTATTAAGCTTTTGAACCTCGTTGATTATTCTAGGCAATTTCATGTTAAGAATTACTTAGATCTTCTCTAGGTTGGCCTCTATTCCTTTTTACGAAATCATGAAACTAGTGAACTTACCTGCTAGAGCCTAAAAGCACAGTTCTTCAAGTTGAGCTTCATATTATACTAGTTGAAGATTGCTAGTGCTTTTCTCAGATCCTTGGCATGGTCCTTAGGTCGCTAGTTTTTACTATCATATCATCCATATATACTTCAATTTTCATGCCAATCTTATCTTAAACATGTGGTTGACTAGCCTTTGATAGGTTATTCCTACATTCTTGAGGTCGAAGGCTTGACTTTATAGTACTAAGTGCCCTCGTGTGTGATACAACTTGTCTTTTCCTCATGTAGGACAAACATCTACATATGATCGTAACCTGTAGATGGATCAATGAAATTGTATAGCTCATATCATGCGATAGAATCCATTAATTTATTTATGTTAGGCAAAGGGTAGATGTCCTTTGAGCATGCTATATTGAGATCAGTAAATTCAACATACATTCTCCACTTTTCATTCAACATATCTATCAACATAATGTTTGCTAGCCAGTTTGAGTATTGTACTTCTCAAATGAACCTAATATGGAGCAATTTACATACTTATTCAACAATGGCTTTTTGATGCTCAGATGCATGATTTTGTCTCTTCTGCTTATCGATTTCATCGAGCTATTGAGGTTTAGTTTATAGGCAATGATTAAGGGGTTGATCCTAGTGATGTCTAATGAGGACCATGTGAATGTGCCCAATGTTTCCAACAATGTCAAGCTGATGTCTTTCTTAATGGGCTTGGTGAGTTTTATTCAGATGTGGGGGAGTTTGCCTTTTGCTAACAAGCAAAGGCTTTTAAGTCTATTGCAGGTTTGACATTCTTGGCAGTATTATCTAGGATAAAATTTAATAGCTCAAAGAATATAACATGGTTCACCTTTTTGAGAATGTTCATATAAGTTTCGTATGTTACTTTTTAATCTCCTCTGACTACTACTACTCTTTGATCAATAGGAATCTTTATTGTAAGGTATTTGATGTAGCTGTAGGTTGCTATGTCATACAAAATTAACCTTCCAATGATGTCATTATATGCAAAAGGAATGTCTACTACCATTCATACAACTTTGAATTTCTTTGTGACCTTCATGTCTCCCAATTTTATGTTTAGCTCCATAGAACCCATTACGTTTACGTTGGTTCCTCTAAGCCTAATTAGAGGGGTTCGGACCAGATGTAGCTTCTTGAAGTCATGGTTGGGCTTTTATAAGCTTTAACTGTCACCATATTGATCGAGCTGCCGTAATCCACTAGGATCCATTTGATCAGGAAATTTTTAATCTAACCTTGTACCACTAAAGCATTTGTATGGGGGTACTTGATTTTTTATCCTCATCTTTCGAGGAAAAGGTGATAGGGCATAACATTGGTCCTTTTAAATTCTCTTTGTTGTTCATAGAGTATATCTCATGATTTTGTCTTTTTTCTTATGATGGAGTTATCTCTTCCTGTAACCCCTCTAGTTATAACATCAATCACCCCTGTGTACTGCCTGTTATTGCACCTTTTATCTCTATGTATGTCTTTCTATCAGGGCTCGTGCCTATTTTCAGTTAGGGTTACCTACTTCTTAAACTTGTTAAGCTTACCTTGCTGGATAAATCTCTCGAATTAAATTTTCAAATTCCAGCATTCCTTTGTATCATACCTATTGTCCTTGTGGAAACTACAATATCTATCTTTATTCCTGGTGGTTGAGCTTTTTAGTGGTTAAAAGAAGTGGATCCTTTCTTCTGACCTTTGATTTAGTGGAGTGAAAGACTTCTCTTTTACTTATTGTGAGCAAAGTATAACACCAAGTCGAGCTGCCACCTGAGTCATTAAGGCCTAAACATGAGCCTCTTTATTTGGTTCGGTTCCTATCATTCTTGCTATCTCTTCGCCCTTTCTCTTTTCTCTTCTTATATAGAATAAGTCCATGAGTTTTCATCCAAGGTGGATGAACCTGTTACTCCTTTTCATCAACTCATAAAAGTTCTTAAAAGGATCGATATTGAGGGAATTAAAAGCCCCTAATTTTTATAATTTTGATCATTGTATCCATTGCCACTTCACGATTGAGGCTATTTATTTGTATGGCTATCTTATTAAACTTAGCTTGTAATCTCGTAATGACTCTCCTTTCTCCTTGACAACTTCACGTAAATCTAAAGAAATTTTTGCCTGGGGGATGGCTGGCACAAACTAAGCTGTGAAACACTGAAAGAGCTAGGTAAAATTATGAATGGAGCCATGAGCTATGTCTTGATACCAGTCTTACGTTACTCCTTTTAGGGTGGTAGAAAAAATTTTATACAACAGAGCATCCGAGCAATTATAAAGCTCTAGTTTAGATTAGAACTTATAGAGATTGCTTTGAGGGTCTATTGTCCCATTGTAATTGTCTATTAAGGGCAGCTTGAACTTGTGGGGCACTAGCTAAGCTCTTATCTCTACAACGAGAAGGTTGTTCTCATAAAAGTGATAATCAAGGGTGAAGTGTTCCTTAACCTATGTCTTCTTAATAGACTCCATAACCTTCTTCTGAAGGGCATCATCTTCCCATACACACCTCTTGACTTTTCATAAGTTTGTATAAAGACTCACGTGCATCATTGCATGTTTTCAAGCATCTAGTCCTACGGTCCTCTAGGACCAAATATTCTACTTGTTCTTGTCGAGGTAGTAGGAGTAGTGGCCTTTGCGGCTTAACAACTATAGCTTAAGGGACAATTAAAGATTCGTTATGTATCAATGTGTGCTCAATTCTTTTTAGCTTTGCCACAAAGTCTACATAGGCAGTTGCAAGCTTGGTAGCAGTTTGAAAGTCATGGTTTGGTGTGCTACCAAAACTAGAGGCTTAATTGCCCTATGTTTTTGAGAGTGTAATGGTTAGAGGGTTTGCTATGTGTATGTTGTCCAGAATGTTGGACTGATTATGGGTTTATGGGTCATTAGGATAGGTCATGGCTGAGGGTTTGGCAGGTCTATCGTAGTAAGTTTATTCTCGCCACAACAATGATGTTGTGAAACCTACCACAATGGTTTGGTTCAGTAGGTCTTTTGGATTGATACATTTGGTTTAGGTGTCTTAGGTATGGTTCTTGTAAAACAACAACAGTGAAAGGAGTGTTTGCTTGATTGCCGAAAGCTCACTCTAATACTTAAGTTAATGATCTGTAGGAGGTATAAGGTGAGTGAATGTAAAGTATGAGAAATACCTGATGAAGTTTTATATATAAGAGTGGCTTGTTTCCTTGTTGGAGTAGGACTTAACTTTTTTCTTAATTAGGAGTGTTGTCTCTTTATGAGGATCCATAACTTCCTGATGAGGAACTATAACTTCCTTATAAGGATGATCCATGAGTTGAGTATCTTTGCATGAAGCAAGCCATGTTTGCTTTGTGAGCTCTGTAGGCTTGATTGTTGGCCAAACCAGTTGTGTCATCTTGATGTAGTTTTATGGAACTGAATCGGGCCATATGGATAGCTAGTCTAAGTCTGCATTTCTTTAAGTAATATCATATATCTTCCAATAACTGTAACTGTGAAAATATTTAAATTTTAAGGTAATTTTGGGTATTATACAAGAAAACATCAGTTATTAATTTTGTACAATTTGGAAATGCACACCACTTTGAAACATTGTTAATTCTATCTTATGCGGCCACATTTGGAGCACTATCTAATATAATTACTTAAGAAAAAAAAATAGATCAAAGGTAAGAAAGTTTCAAAATAAGCTTAAAGCAAGCTCCATATTTCCTGAGATTCAAGATTCTTTAAAATTTGTTTTTATTTCAAGATTTTTCATCAAAGGTAGAATATTTTGAGGATCTTATACCTTATGTTTTCTATGTTTAATGTCATCTTAAAGTCATCAAATCCTTAGAATCTTAAGTTTGAGAGTTGGATAGTGATCAGTAAAATTTATAAGTGTAAGAATTGCTTAAATAATAAAATAATGAATGTATTCTCATAGAGATTGTTTATTAACTACCAAAATTATATTAACTCTATTATTATTTAAACTAATAAAAAATATTTCTAACTAAACTAAGAAATTAATTAATTAAGATAGTAAATTTAATAAAATAAACTGTTGGCCCTTGGCACCAAGAAGGGGGGTTGAATTGGTGTATAAAAATTTAAAAACAAAGAAGAGGGGAAGAATAATGAGAATAATGAAAACAAGCGATTTATAGTGGTTCGGGTATAATCGGCCCTACGTCCACTCTCCAATTCACCAATTGAGTATTTCACTATCACTAGGTGTTTTCAAGCTCACATCAAACTTGTACAAATGTGTTTTGATGGCTCACACACAACCTTACAACAATGTGTTTTTAGGCTCACACACAACCTCACTCAAGTGTTTCACAAGACTCACACTTAAACCTATCTTGAAGTGTTTTGCAGGCTCACACTACAACCTTACAATATGGTGTTTAATGCTCACACCCAATAATTGACAATATTACAAAGAAAATTGAAAGAAATGAGTAGCAAAGATTGAGAGCTTTTTCTCTTGATAATAAATTTCTTGACAATGAATCTCTTGATCTTTGCTCTTAATGCTTGGTGGAGTATTTATACCCAAATTCCACCAAAGAAACTAACGGCTAGTTTGTAACGGCTAGTTTTCTAACGGCTAGGTTTCTAACGGCTAGTTTTCAATAGTGCTTTAGGAAAATATAGTTGTTGTGTTTCTTCAACCAACATAAGTTGCAGTCGCTAATTCATTTGTGTAGACCACGATTCTAACCGTGAATCAATCTGTCAAAATCTGTAATTTTTACTTCTCAAATTACGGTCGCTACTAACATGTAGCCTTCGCGATTTTTGACTTCCAATGGCTTCCTAGAACACTTGTCAAGCTCTGATTGTGGAATAAATTCTCATTTGGAGTTTTTGAAAATTGTGGTCTCGACTCCGGTGCGACTCGGACCGTGAATTCTACTGTGACAATTGGACCTTAACTTGAGAGACTTATTTTTCTGCAAAATCAACACTTAATAAAAATATTAGTAATGATCAATCTCCTTTGTCAAAATCAAAAGAGGTTATAAACTTAGGATTAATTATCCTAGTCCAACAA
>CATIWR010041075.1:0-14296 GCA_949677035.1 Omphalea diandra | reverse complement strand
AATCCTTTCATGTGATGAAGGTAAAGGAATGGTTGTAATTTCATTTTGTACACCTACAGGCGGTTGAGAAATGTCTAGATCAGTAACATCCATCTCAAAAAACTTTGCAGTCAAGGACTCTACAATTCTTGTGCCATGTGTAGGACAATAGAAATTGTTTCCTTTAGAATGGGCTGGGTACCCAATAAAGTAACAACGAGTAGTTCTAGGGTCAGTCTTTTTCTCATTTGGATTATATATTTTAACCTCAGCTGGACAACCCCAAACATGAAAATAGGTCAAACTAGGTTTTCTACCAGTCCACAACTCGAAACGTGTTTTAGGTATAAATTTACTAGAGACACGATTCAAAATATAAAGGGCAGTTTTAATAATTTTACCCCATAAGAATTCAGGCAAGTTAGACCTGCTCATCATGCTCCTCATCATATCTTTCAAAGTACGATTACGTCTTTCAGTGACACCATTTTGTTCAGGACTACCAGACATGGTATATTGAGCAATTATTCCACATTCTTGCAAATATTTGGTAAACTCTCCTATATGTTGATCAGTCTCATTATATTTGCCATAATATTCACCCCCACGATCAGACCTCACAATTTTAATGACTTTTTCTAATTATTTCTTAACCTCATTTTTGAAAATTTTGAACATCTCAATAGCATCTGATTTCTCCTTTATCAAGTATAAATAGCCATAATGTGAAAAATCATTAATAAAGGTAATGAAATATTTATTGCCACAAATAGTAGGTGAATAAGGTCCACTGATATCAGTATAAATAATCTCTAAAAGATCTGAACTTTTATTAGCACCTTTCTTTTTATTCTTAGTCAATTTACCCCTTATACAATCCATACAAATATCTAGATCTTCAAAATAAAAAGAATGAAGAATGTCATCTTTTCACCTCTTAAAGTTTGTGCTCATCAGGAGTTTAATAGTTGCAGTACTATTGTTGAGACTAAAGGAGATTGTTCGAGACAAAATAAAAGTATATATTAAAATTGAGCTATATACAAAATTAAAGTTATAATTTACACAATCTAGAAAATTTTGGCATCACTACATATTACCCTTTGGGCAGAATATGCACATGCAATAAAATTTCTAGTTATAAAGCATACAATCGAGATCACACCAGTTTTTAAGAAATCCATTCCCTTTGAGCAGACAGACTCTTTAGACTAATGCAACTCTAAGCACAAATAGTTTCATTCCAACAAACACTCCCAAAATCAATGCATCTAATAACCCTCTTTGGGCATGTTATTATATACATTAATTTTGAATATCTCTTTGCAAAAATTAAAAAATAACTCTACGAATTTCAATGGATGTCCCATTTTGGCGGTAACACCCATATCAACCCGTAAAATTATTTTTAATTAGAGATTTATAAATGCCCAATTAAAATACATACCAAATATAAATATATATTTCAAAAAATATATAAGGTACTATAACATAATATACCTTAATTTTAAACACATTATTATTTTCTCATATATGTGCAAAACAAATGTTTATTATTTATTTATTTAATTTTATCACAAAATTAATATCACTAAATAATAAACTGACAATTAAGTATATATAAATCACCTAAATATTTATATATTTATAATCATTGAAATGAAATTAAAATATACCATGATGAACATGAATATAGCTTGCTTATCTAAATATTTGTCTGTATAAGAAATTAATAGATGATCCATTCAGTTGAGTTAGTTGAGCGCAAGGGTTTGAGTTTTGCGGTCGTGGGTTCGAGACCCACGACACGCATCGCGGTTTCAATATTTTTTTTGTTGTGCCACACAATCGCCAATCTTGTTTCGGCAGGGGCGTCTTCGCCAATCTCATGCACTAATAACACCATCAACCAACAACTCACACAATCACAAACCAAACATCACAGCGACAATCAACACAAAATCAAGAATCATTCAATCTCGAATTTTTTTATTTCGATTGGTGTACTTGTTGGCATCCAAAGCCGATCTTTGCGAGCGAAATCAGAATAAAAAAGAAGGGACAAAAAATGAGGCTTGAGTTCGAGTAAAGATGGGTATTTACTTGTCGGCATAAGAAGCCGATTATGGGGGCGTGTTGCCCTTTTGCACAGTAGGTTTTGGAACCAAAAAGAAGGTTTTGTTTGTTGGGTTATGGAATGCATCACAAAAGAGAAGAAGAAATTTTTTTTTGCTAGAAACGGGAAAGTTTTTGGCCAATGCGGTTTTCGAACCTGCAACCTCTTATGTGAGGAACGCGCTCACCAACCGTATGAGCTAATAGAATAGCTTGTGACGGTAGAAGTAAATTAAATATATTAAGGCGATACAACAACATCGATCATCAAAAAATATATATATTTTTTGGTTATCAATACAAAATATTTAAGGTTCTAAATTATATACAATTCCAAATCTTTGATACCACATGTAAAAAAATTTAGAATCTAGTACATAAATTTAGAATCTCATTCAACTGTTAAGCGGAAACAAATTACGTACATATTTGCACAATAGATCTGAAATTGTTCTGCTCTATAATTACGATAACTGAAAATTGAACACTAAGATAATAGGTCAGAAGGGTTGTGAATGTAAACTAGATCTTTTTCTCCTTGACCTTCTCACAAGACGACTACAATGAGTGTAACAATTAGAGTTAGAGTTATGGTTATGAAGACAGAAGAGGAGATCTAGCCTGTTTATAATAAATTTTAACAGGCCTACCTATCGCAGATCTATGTTAAAATAATTCTACACAGACTGTCTTCCATATCGGCCCACTAAAAGTGTTATAAACTCAAAACTCATTTGATCACAATTTAATTGAGATTATCTTTAATCAATATATTATTCCGTTCATTTTATAAAATTTAAAATAAACTAATAATTAATATTAGTCTACATAAAAATTTTTACACTTATTACATTGACATGACGTAGTATCATGGGAGGGGATGGTTATTTCGTCCTTCTATTGCCCATTAGCCAGTGCCTTTTCCCATTACCCACTGTAATCTTGAGTTCACCATCACAAACGACAAGCCTTGCTGCCATTTTCATGGGCCTTTTCGTCATTCAACAGGACATTCGTCTTTTAATTCTTTTTTCTTTTATTATTCCATATTCTCCTTCGATAAAAAAAAAAAAAAAAAAAAAACCTATATTGCATCGTCTCTCCCATTTCTCCCATCTGCTTGCAAACACTAATTATCTAACCCAATATGCTACAAAGTTTCCCCGATTCTTGAATTATTCTTCCTATTTCATAATGACTTCTTGCTGTTATTTTCTTCTTTTCATCCCCTTTATATTTTCTAATTTAGAAAAAGACTCGCATCATCTTCATTATCCCATTTTCGCCATTTATTATAAATCATCTTCCTAGTGAGTGTTATGATGGTTTTCTTTCTGCTTCCATATTCCTTTCGGCTTAGATTGATATTTAGTTCCTATATTCTCCTTAGGTTGCCGTGTGTCATCGTCGCTTCATTGCATGTGGTTTTCTTACATTGAAATAGTGTTGGCTTTTGATGCATTTGACAGTGATAATCATATCCAGATGAGTTTGTTTTCAGTGGTTTGGCTTCTATACTCAACTTTAGGGTTAATTGCCTAGGCGGTTATCAAATTTTACTAGTTGTATCAAATTGGTAATATATTTTTAAATGATATCATTTCGATAATCTACCCCTTAGGTGATAGTTATTATTAGAAAATCGATTAATTTTTAATGAGTTGACACTAGCGAAAGACCATTTTATGAGTTTTCTCTGTATGTGTTTCACTTCATTAGCCACATCATCTTAGTGTATGCTGATGTGGATGATGACATGGCTAAGAACTAAAATTCCTATTTATACTTTACTCTTTCACTCTCACCTCTCCCGTTCACCGTTCCCTCTCATTGTATCTGTGCCTCTTTCTCACAGCTCTAGCTGCTCTCTCTCTTCGCCCCTTCTCTTTGCTCTGTGAAGATGAAGATGGAAGAAGAAATTAGGGATGTTGGCACCGGTAAAAACATAATAGTTAAGCATAAGCACGTTGGCATATTGTTTATGAATAATTCAATGAGATTAACATATTCGATGATTTCAGTTCTCCTACTTCTGCTAGAGTTCTCTCTTAAGAGCAAAGAATGGCAGCAGTTATGAAGGGCCTTGAGGGGTTATAGCTCCTTGCCAATATTGCATTCCTTGTAGTTGCCGATAGTAGTATCTTAGATCGAGAAAACTATACTGATTTTTTTGCTGGTAGTGCTTTTCTTGGCAACATGGATACGCCCAAGAGGAAGCGACCTTGCATCATCCAAGTTGTTTACAAAATTGATGACGAGAAGAATTATTTCCAGTGTCTTAGATCCCCCAAGTTCAATAAATAAAGGAAGATTAATTCTCATAATACTTGGTCTGTTGCCAAATCGCCCCCTCTGTTTTAAGCTTGTTAAGGCCATGTGGTGGATGACACACTAAGCATTCTTGAAGTAACACCAACAGTGGTGAGCTTTTCTTTGTGACCAAGTTTACTATACCGTATAGAAATACCAAACTTGGGTTTAGGTCTAAAAAATTAATTAAACAGGGTTCACAGTTTATTAATTGGTTTTACTTAAGTTGCATTGTTTTTTTTTTTAATTAAATTAAAGTTGATTTAGATGTTATTAATGTATTATTTTCTGTTTCTCCAAAGATAGAGGCTGGAATTCATTCTTATGAATTAAGGAACAATTGGAGAGTTAATCCATAATGCTGGAAGCCACAAGTAAGCAAGGATAATGAATTGGTGATGACTTGCTAATTGTATCTAGAAATGTGTTTTGGCATAGAAGATTAAAAACAAAATATTCAAGCATAAGCATGTTGGCATATTGTTTATGAATAATTCGATGAGATTAACATATTTAAAAGGTAAAGTACAATTATGGATTTTAGTAACTAGCCACATCATCATCCACATCAGCACGCATTAAAAGGATATGGCTAATGAGGTAGAGACTCGTGGAGAATATTCATATAATATTCTTTTACCATACCAACTCATTAAAAATTTACTAGATTTCTAACAAACCGTCACTTGAAATGAAATTAATAAGTGGATTATTGAAATGATACAAATTAAAAATATAGTACTAATTTGATATAACTAGTAAAGTTTGGTAACTACCAGACAATTAACCCCTCAACTTTTTAACTATTTTTGGGTAGGCTTTCTTAGTTGTTGTTGGGTGTTTGCATCTTCAACTTAACTGATTCTGATGATTTGTTAAGAAATTTTAATGTTTTATTTTGTTTGGGGACTTTCTGGTGCTTTGTGATTGCATGCATGTTGCATCAATCTTTGCTTTAGATGTTGTTTTGTGTTAGGGCTTTATTTTGTATATGATTGTGCTGATTGAAAATAGGATGATTGGTATGTTGGCGATTTTAATTAGATGACAAATTTATCTTCTATTAGCAGTGACTTTCTCTCTCTCTCTCTCTCTCTCTCTCTCTCTCTCTCTCTCTATATATATATATATATATATATATATATATATATATATATATTTATATTTATATGTGTGTGTGTAACAGGACTATGTTTTTTAAGAAAATCAGTAAATTGCTATTTATTGGGTCAGAATGGTCCATTTTAGTGATTTTAGTATTAGCCACTGGTAGTGTATATTTTCCATTAGTTAGTGTTGGGTGTTTCATTTAATAATGGAATTATGTTCCTTTCTTTAGATTCTGGTGCTCCATAATAGGCTGGTATTGCTTGAAGCTAGAGTAGGAAATTTATTTTTATACATAAATATGTTTTTTTCTCTAGCTTCTGATGCCTCATAACAAGGTGGTATTTTTTGATGCTAGAGAGGGAAATCATTTGTACGCATAGAGAATCTTTTTTTTTTTTTTTGGGTGATTGTGTTTTTTTAATAGTGAAATTGTGTGTATAGAGATTTTGTTCTTTTTTTTCTTGACTTTTTTTCATGGGTATTTTATGGTTAAGATTCATGGTTTTTGTTTGTTGGTGGCTTTATTTTCAAATTTCTTTATTTATTTTATATTCTTTATGTGGGTACTATATGTTATTTACGTAGTATTTTTACATGTGTTTGGCCAATATTTTTTACTTACTTCTGGTGAAAATATTATTTTTACTATACTATTATTCAAATATCAACAATGTTATCATTGTTATTTTGTCATCTACATAAGTTAGTCTTAACTAATTTATTTGTTTATAAAGGAGTTGAGTTTATTTTCCTAACTCTTAATTTTTTAATTAGTTCCAGTTTGGTTTAATTAGGTATAACTCCTGTTTCTATGTGTATTCTTTTACTGAAAAGCATATTTATTTAAATACAGGTTGACATCTTTATATATAGCCAAGATAGCTTACGTATTATTTACTTATGCCAATATTATAATCATTGCTATATTGTTGTTTTTGTAGGCTATGTTTAATCTCTTTGAATATCATGAATATCATGGTAGAATGGGTTATAAATATGTATCATGAATAAATTCATTGATATGTGTATTGCGAGATTATTAGAGTTTTCTGTCTTTTGCTCCTTTGTTATAGTTAGGGTTAGTAATTTTTTATATGACCTGATTAAACGACACGACACAGACTTAAATGAGTTTAGATTTTTGATAAGCAGATTCAGATTATAAACATGTCAGCCCATTTATGCATAATAAAAACTAGGTTTAAACGAGTTTATCCGCTTGACTCGACATGGACACGTACACGAGTATTACTTAGCCTAATTATATAGAAGCCCAATCCAACCTTTCACATGTAGACGCCCAACCCATAATGCATAAAAAAGAAACCATACAAATAAAATCATAGCACTAATTCACTATCATCTCTCTCTCATTCCTACTCTCAAAATCTCCCATTCTCATAGCTGCCACACCATCATTTTCTTCTCCCACTTTCTCCTTCCATAGACACAAGCAGTTGCAAGAAATCGCAAAGTGCGTTTATCGCAGGCAGCCACAACACTAGTTTCCTTCATTCGTCACCGCCGCAAACCAAGTTAGTTATTTGTTTCTTCATCTCCCACACTATAAGAAATGCTAGTTTTACCAACGAAATTTGCCGACAGAATGCTATTCATTAGCAAATATCAATGAATCAATGACGAACTATAACACATAAATAAAAAGAAAATATTGGGATCGATTATTGATGGCTTTTCATCGGTAAATATCAACAAACAAAATTCGTCGATAAATTTTGGCACTAAAGGTTGGCGCAAAAAGTTACCGACAAGGGAAAAATGAAAAGTTGAGTGGCAAAACACCCACTGATTCAAGAACATAATTATATAAAATGGCCTGATGGATTATCTAAGAATTTTTTAATCCCACGTTGCACATGTCGTTGGTAATCCATCTGTAAATCTGAGATTAAAAAAAAAAAGCAATAGTAGACCCTTCTCTTCTTCTCTTCTTCTTCTTCTTCTTCTTCTTCTTCTTTCTCCTTTCCCCCACTAGCCTCTCTTTGTTCTCTCTCTCTCTTTCTCTCTCTCTCTCTCTCTTCTCCATCTCTCTCTTATGAGCATCTCTATTTCTCCTCTTTCTCTGCACAACGTCGCCACCGCTGAGAAGTCTGTGTCCGGTGTGTAAATTAGGAATATTGTAAATTTTCTAAATTTTATAATTTTACATAAATCGTAAAAAATTAAGAAAACATGTATATTGTGTATTGGCATTTTTGTGTTGGAAAACATTATTATTTATGTAAACTCTATAAATTTTATCATTTTAATTTGCATAATGTATATTGGGAATATTGCAAAAACTGTGATTATTGAGAATGTTGAAATTTTGTGATTTTGGAAATGTGTGAAATTGATAATTTTTGTCAAAATAGAAAATTTTGTGAATAGCAGAATTATGTTGAGAATTTTTTTGTGATTAATTTGAATATTAAGAATTATGTTGAAAATTTGTGAATATTGAAAATTATGTGAATATTCTGATTTTTTTTTTGTGAATAATGAGGATTTTATTTAGTGATTATTTATATATTGAATATTGAGAATTTATTGTGAACATTGAGATTTTTTTTTTGAATATTGATATTGTGAATAGTGTATATATTGAATTTTGATGAATTGCAGTGTAATTTTATGAATAGTAGTTATTTTATTGTAAAATATAACTTTTAGTGAAGCGTAAATTTAAATTGAAAATTTTAAATTTTAGTGTAAATTTGTTGTTATTTTGTAAGTATTGGGAATATTTTGTATTTTTTGAAATTGTAATGAAATAGTGAAAACAATTGTAATAGTAATTTATATTTTATTATTGTTAATTATGTTAATTTTGATAATGTTGTGAAATTTGTAAATTTTTTGTAAATTTATAAAAAAATTGGAGAAAATTTTGTAATTTATTGTATGAATTTAGTGTGCAATTTGTAATTTATGTACTTGAGTGTAAATTTATTTCAAGTTATATATACATTGTGTAATTTAGTGTATATTTATCATAAGTTTAGAGAGTTGTGTAAATTTTTGGAAATTTAGAAATGTAATAAATTTATTAAATTCAGTAATTTAATAAATGTATTTATTCAAGTGTAAAATTAAGTAGAAATTTATTAAATTTAAGTGGGTCTTTAGGTTTAATTTGAGTAAACTTTAGAAATTTTATAAATTTATTGAGTAATTTAAGTGTAATTCAAAAAAAAAATTAAGAAATTTTAGAAATGTTAATTAAATTTTAGTAATCTAAGTGTAATTTAATTCAATATGTAAAATTTTAGAAATGTCTAAAATTTAAATCAAGTTATTAATTTATGTGTAATTTAAACTAATTTTAGAAATTCTAGATTTTTTAAATTCATTAAATTTAGTAATTTAAGTGTTTCTTTGGTTTTTGAAATTAGTATAATTTAATTAAATTTTAGAAATTTTATAAATGTATATGTGTAATTTATAATTATTTGTTTACATTTTGTGAATATGTTGAAATATCTTTTGGTTGAACATTGAGATTTCTGAGTTTTAAAAGGTAACTATTTAATTTAGAAGGTTTTTTTTTTTAAATTGAAAATATCAACAAAA
Source organism: Omphalea diandra (assembly GCA_949677035.1). NCBI lineage: Eukaryota > Viridiplantae > Streptophyta > Magnoliopsida > Malpighiales > Euphorbiaceae > Omphalea > Omphalea diandra. Next base: position 5,209 of record CATIWR010041075.1, on the reverse strand, counting down.
ATTAAAAATTTATTGTTATATGAAATATTTGAATGTTAGTATAAAAAATTTGCTTATTTAATGTTAAGATATATTTTGATGTATCTATATTTGTATGTAATGAAATTTAAATTTTATAAAATTGTAAAGTCTCTATCAAATTTAATAATATCCTTGATAGAGAAATGTGAATTTCCTGAAAAGATGTTCCATATAAAAAGATGTATTACTTTCCTCTGACGCCGAGATTGCAAAGGTTGTATACTTTTGAAACAATTATCAAGTATATGAGATAAACATGCTGAGCATGAACATGATAATGGTGTGACAAAACATTGTTCTAATTCTCCTATGTGGAATCATTTTAGTCAAATGAATCCACAGTTTGCATTTGAAATCTACAATGTTTTGACTTGGATTGTGCACGAATGGGTTTCAACCTTTTTGGACAATTTGGACCACAATATTCTTGTTGATCAAATATTCTAATCCCTTATAATTTGTCAACCTGGATGTGTATGAAGGATGAATATATTTTTATTTTTATTCTAGTTTTAAGACCTAAAATCTTAAATAGAAGTTGAATGTATTCATGTAACCCATGATTGTTGAACTGAAAAATTTATAGGAAATTAGTGTGGAGACATATGATATTTTCACAAAAAACAATTTTCAATTGCGAGCTCCTTTGTTATAGACTGTTAGTGATTTTCCCGCTTATGGTATGTTGTTTGGAGGGAGTACTCAAGGCAAACTTGCTTGTCCGTATTGCATGAAACATATTGATGCCTTTACACTTCCAAATGGTGGTAAGCAATCTTGGTTTGATAATACTAAAAAATTCTTATTGCTTGATCATTCTTTATAATGAAACAAAACTGCTTTTTCGAAGAATCGAATAGTGGAAGATTCAACTTTGCCTATAAGGTAATGAATGGATGTCCTAGAGGTAATCACTAAATTATGATTGATGAGAGTAACTAAAGTTAGGTTCGAAGATGTTAATGGTCAAATAATAATATGAACAAGATGTGGGCGGAAGAAACAAAGTATATTTTGGGATTTACCTTATTGGAGTACCAATTTGAGAAGACATAATTTAAATATCATGCATATTAAGAAGAATGCGTTTGAGAATATTTTTAATATGGTGATGAATATAGAAGGGAAATCAAAAGATAATAGAAATCTAGAGAAGACTTGAAGTTATTTTGTCATTGTCTAGAGTTACATAGAAATAATGCAACTGAAAAATATCCAAAGGCAAAATATACAATCGATAAGCAAAGTAAAAAAGTATTATGTGAATGGCTCAAGAATATTCAATTTTCCAAATAGGTATATATCCAATATGGCTTGATGGATCGATATACGCAAGCTAAAGTTGTTTGACATGAAAAGTCATGATTGTCATGTGTTTATGCAACGATTACTCCCTATTACTTTTTATGAGTTGTTGCCTTCATAAGTATGGAAACCTCTCATAGAGTTGAGTTTGTTTTTTAAAGAATTTACAACACCGCAAATCAGGGAGCAAGACATGACACATTTGAAAATTGACATTCCTTTGATTTTATGTAAGTTGGAATGGATTTTCCCTCCAAGTTTCTTTGATTCAATGAAACATTTAGTTGTATACTTGGCATATGAAGCAAAACAAACATGACTTACGCAATATAAATGGATGTATCCTTATAAGAGGAGTATAGATGGATGCATCCTTATAAGGGGTATATTAAATTCATTGTTTCCATTATACGTGTCCTTTCAATTTCAATCCTTTTATTTTTAATCCATTCACATGTTTTATGATGTAGAATTCTTTGACATTTAAAAAATAATGTGAAAAGTAAAGCTCGAATTGAAGGTTATATATGCAATGCATATTTAGTTGAAGAAGTGTCATCATTTTACTCATATTATTTCGAACCGCATATGTGTACAAGACATAAAATAGTACCTCAAAATGATGATGATAAAAACTCTGAAATATCCAATATTCCAAGGAATTTGTCAATGTTTACTCATCTAGGTAGACCATTTGGTAGACGAAGAATATCATACAACTCAAACATATATTTCTTTGAATTATCGTGAAGTAATGAAATATGTTGAGTAAGTTATAATTCTAATTCAACTCTTTATGTTGTACTTCTGAAAATGATATACAAATACTATATTGTAAAAATTTTATGAAGCTTATACATTGACATGTTGAAGCACACTTTTCCCAATATATCCACCGATGAGGTTGATAAAAAGTTGGAGACAAAATTTTGATATTGGTTTGAGTCATATGTGAGTATACATTAGCTAATAATACAACAATAAATTTTATAAGATAAATTACTATATAACTAATGTAGATAATGAATTATTTTTTAGGCAAATGATCTAATAAATGAAATCACAAATTAATTTATTATAGATCTTGCCAAAGGTCCATTATGAAGTGTGGCTATGTATCCTATTTACTTTGCAAATGGTACAAGTTTTACACTAAAAAATATGGTTCCAATAGGGCATCAATGAATAGTTAAGTATTAAGGGTTCAAACTATAGTGAAAATGTATATGATTATTACGGTCAACTAATCTATAGTTAGAGTATCATGCACTTTCAATAAAGAGAATCATTTTATTTAAATGTGAATGGTTTGATTTAATGCCTAATGTTAGAGTGAAAGTGCATAGAAATTACAATCTAGTCGAAATCAACCACAAGCACAAGATTAATAAATACGAACCTTTTATATTGGCGATGTAAACTTGTCAAGTGAATTATCTTCCTCATCCCAATTTATGATGGATAAAGCTAATTGGTATGAAACATTCAAAATAAAAGCTACATTATTTATTAAAATGAAGGATGAATCTGTTATTAAGACATCGTCTCAAGCTCTGTTTCAAGAGGATGTGGACCAAAATTTGCCTCTTATAGAAATTACGAAGGACGAGTCACTAGGAATTTTAAATAATTCGGGTGAGTCGTTCATAAAATTAAATGACGAAATTGAAGATATTTAGTTTTATGATGAAATAAAGGTAAAATTTGAATATGAATCATTAGAAGATATAATGTCTGAAGGTGATATAAAGTATGATGATTCAGAGTGAGTCAAAAATTTTAGTGTATTTAATTTTTAATTATGTTAATGTATAAGTTTGAATAGAAATTTGTTACGAATATATTATATTATATATATAATTTTAAATGTTTGTTCATATGACATGTTGTATACCTAGCGATTTGGGAACACCTTCTTGAGGCAGTACGCCATGTGGAGGACGTAATCATGATCTTAGGCTACCTCTACCACCATTTTCGCCATCCAGCACAACAACTTTGATGCCTGGACTTCCCTTGACTCCAACTCTGCTTATAAGTTCGACTCTTCCTTCAGCTTCATCTTTGCCATTAGGTCTTAACACTTCTAGAGGGCCATTGACATCGACAGATTAGAATGAGGCGTATATAGTTCTTATGCTCGAGTTATAGTCTCTTATTTCTTTATAGCACGAGAGATATGTAATAATTATTTTTAGTATTTTTATATTTATTTTATTATTTTTTATCTTATTAATTGTGACACTAATTATTTTTTAATTCTTTCAATTTGTATTCGTCCAATAGATGCTCCTGTGCATGCTAGAAGATCTTCAAGCAGAAGGTTCATCACGATTGCTATACTTGGAAAAAGGTCCCACAGTTTGTGAGGACCTTCTATTGAGAGGAGTTCAAGGTAAACAATATTTATAATTCAAAGTTAAATATTTAAAAAATAAGCTTTATTTATTGACTAATTTTTTTGAGTGTTTATTGTTGGTACAAAAGCAGTTTCAGTAGGACCAGATGATCGATGTCTTGGTTTAGACAACCTTCTTTAAGAAAGCTGCTTTGAGGTATAAGGATATACTCCATGATTTGAAGCATAGGGGCAAAAAGACCTAGGTGTTTGATGAGGCCTGAGACTGTTGGTAGACTCAATGGAGTTCTTTACATGCTTAGGCTATGTCTCGTCAAGTCAACCAAAATAGATAGACTGAGAAAAGAGGTCCTGGCTCCGGTCCATTTAGGCACACAGGGGGTTTATACCCCATTTTTAGCATGTCAAACAACTGACAAGAAATTGTTTCATATTTGTTAATTATTATTTAATTTTTTTGTTTAATTTTTTCTTTTCATTACCTTAATAATAGGCTCAACAGCTGGGACCCGAGGTTGTTCCTGTCGATGTCTTCATGTATACACATACAAAACAACATGACATGGAGACCTTCGTTGATGCACGATCAAGGACAGTTAATATAAGTCATTATTTATTTATTTTATTTTTTATTTTTTTCATTAATTATTATCTATATCTTTCATACTTTACAAAATTCAGGATAGTATTCCCAACATTGTAAACAAATGTCGCAACCACATTCAAGATCCGCTGAGTCGCGTTAGGTGGACGAGCGTGAAGTTTTCTTGTTGGCAGTGGGGGTTCAGGTGACAGGTTAGATCTATGGTATAGGTGATCAGGCTGCTCATTTTTATAGCAAGTCCTCGAGTGCCAGCTCTTCTTTAGCTCCACCTCCTTCTACTGAGGACTTGCAATAAGAAGTTAAGAGGCAAATATCTGAGAGGATCCCACCCTATCATACCCATGTCCAGTCTATCGATTCACGGATACGAGCTATGGAGGCTTGACTGCACATCATGTCCCAGCAAACTGGGATACCTCTTCTATCTCATCTACAGGTGCTAATGCCACCCGCTTTACTTCCTCCTCAACCACCAACTACTGCTGCTCCTCCTCGTCCTCCTATATTTGATATTAACGCCTCAGACGCCGTTGATGATTTTTTCGTTGACCAAGATGATGCTACAATTGTTTAGTTTTATAGATTTATTCATATCAAACATTGACATTTTTATGTATGTATATATATATTTATATGTATATGTATATGTGTGCGTGTATATCTATATGTATATTGATACATACATACAAACATACACATATGTATGTATGTATACATTCATATATTTATAGATTTAATTGTATCAAACATTGTCATTTTTATGTATGTATATATATGTATATGTATATGTATATGTATATGTGTGTATACACATATACATACATGCATACATACATACATACATACATCTATGCATGCATGCATGTATGTATATGTATGTATGTACGTACGTATGTATGTATATATATATATATATATAT
>CATIWR010041067.1:0-17492 GCA_949677035.1 Omphalea diandra | reverse complement strand
TGAAGTTAGAATATATAATCCAAATGAGAAAAAGACTAACCCTAGAACTACTTATTGTTACTTTATTGGCTATCCAACCCATTCTAAAGGATACAAGTTCTATTGTCCTACATGTGGCACAAGAATTGTAAAGTCCATGACTGCAAAGTTTTTAGAGATAGATGTTATTGAACTGGACATTTCTCAACCACCTATTCATGATGGTCAAAGTGGAATTGCAACCATTCCTTTACCTTCATCTCATGAAATGATTGTAAGGGTTCCTATTCAAGTAGGTGGTGATGGTAAGAGTGCAGTCGATCTTCCTCCTTCTATTGGGAATTCGCTAGAGCCTATTGTAGTTGAAGCATTACATGTTAAAAGGTCTATTAGAGAGAGAAGGTCAGCAATTTCATATGATTATGAGGTTTATCTTAGTGAAGGTGATTGTAATATAGGTCATGTTGTTAATCTTGTATCTTATGATGAGGTTGTTAATAGTGTTTATTCTGATTTGTGAGTTGATGCTATGAAAGATGAGATGGCATTAATGAGTCATAACAAAGTTTGGAAATTAGTGGAGCTTCCTTCTAATCATAAACCCATAGGTTGCAAATGGGTATTCCAAACCAAGAAAGATTCTAAAGGAAAGGTTGAGAAATTTAAAGCCAGATTGGTTGTTATGGGGTTTACACAACGTGAAGGTATTGATTATAGTGAGACTTTTTTTCCTTGTTTCCTCTAAAGATTTCTTTAGAATAATTATGGCCTTGGTTACTCATTTTGATTTAAAGTTGCATCAAATGGATGTCAAGATGACATTTTTAAATGGTGATTTGGGTGAAGAAGTTTACATGGTGCAACCCGAGGATTTTAAAGAAAGTGACAAAAAAACACTTAGTTTGTAAGATGAAGAAATCTATATATGGTCTCAAATAAGTTTCTCATCAATGGTATCTCAAATTAGATGAGGTAGCCACTTCACTTGATTTCATAGAGAACAAGATAGATCAACGCATTTACCATAAGATCAGTGGTAGTAAATTTATATTTCTTATTCTCTATGTTGATGATATTTTATTGGCTAGTAATGACATAGGGATGATTTGTGAGACTAAGCAGTTACTCTCTAAGACTTTTGATATGAAAGATCTTAGAGAGGCATCTTTTGTCTTGGGTATTGAGATTCGTTTTGATCAGTCCCATCATTTAGTGGGTTTTTCTCAAAGGACCTATACTGATTATGTACTCAGTAGATTAAATATGCAATCTTGCAAAAGTGGAGATACTCCTATAGTGAAAGGAGATAAATTTAGTAACGAGCAATGCCCTAAAAGTGATATAGAGAAATAAACCATGAATAATATTCCTTATGCAAGTGCAGTTGGCAACTTGATGTATGCCCAAGTGTGTACAAGACCAGATATTGCATACATTGTTAGTTTTCCTGGTCAATATCTTTCTAATCTTGGGTAAGCTCCTTGGATAGCTGATAAGAAAGTAATGAGATACTTGCAAAAGACAAAAGATTATATGTTGGTTTATAGGCGGGTGGATGATCTTGAAGTAGTGGGGTATTCGGACTCTAATTTTGCAAGCTGTCAAGATGATATGAAGTCCACTTCGGGTTATATTTTTATGCTTACCGGTGGTGTTGTTTCATGGAAAAGTGTTAAACAAACACTTACAGTTTCTTCTACTATGCAAGCTGAGTTTATTACTTGTTATGGTGCTAGTACACAAGCTATATGGTTAAAGAATTTTATTTCTAGTTTGCTTATGGTTGATTCTATTGCTAGGCCACTTTGAATATATTGTGATAATAATGCTATTGTGTTCTTTTTTAAGAACAATAAAAGTTCGAGTGGTTCTAAGCTTATGGAGATTAAATATCTTACAGTCAGAGGCTTAGTAAAAAAATGAGCCATTGAGATTCAATACGTTAATACTGATTTAATGTTAGCTGATCCTCTAACCAAGGGACTTATACCCATAATTTTTAAGAAACATGTTAGTGATCTAGGTGTTGTCGAGTTTTTTGATGTGTTTGGTTAATAGGAGTTTTATACTTGTAAGTGAACGTCTAAGTTAAATAATTTTGTTACATTGCTTATTCATATATATTTATTTATATGAGTTGAGTATGTTGTGGTTGTTTGTTACATGTATATGCACATTCTATATATATAGCATGCTATGAGTTGTGCTTGATGTGCTTAAGATTAGTGTAATTATCTTAAGCCATATTTATTACCTTCCAATTGTGTTTCTAGAAACAAAGGTTAAGACATATATTGTGTGTATTTTCAAAATGGAAATAAAAGCCTTATTGTAAAGTCTTGTGAATTTCTCTTGCTCTTTTGAGTATGTGCGAAAGAGAAAGATTTGGAGGACTAACAAAGAAAATAGTATATTGATCACATGTGAATGTTATTTTCTTGCTACACTGTCATATCGAAATTCAGGTCGATTAAGTTGTCAATATTTGTGACTATGGATTGGTACTATGTCAATAAGGGACATAATTATTGTCATGATCAGATATTGATAACTTAATGTGGACAGGATTATGTTTAAGGTGTCATTTTATCAATAAATTATATGTTTTCTAAAATTTTGTGGTCACATTTGAGTTTAAAGTATTATGTCCGAGATTCGTTTTCAAATTTCATAAAACATGAAAACGTCATAATTAATATTGCCCAAGTGGGAGAATGTTGAAATTTTTTTTTTTTGTGGGTTAATATTAATTATTGGTTTGTTTTAATTTTTTATAAAACGGATTGAATAATATAGTTTATTGATTAGTGAGTAAGTCCAATTAAAATAGTGATAAAATGAGTTATGAGTTTATGACACCTTTAGTGGGCTGATATGAAAGACAATCTGTGTAGGCCTAATTTAACATAGATCTATGATGGGTGAGCCTGTTAAATTTATTATAGATAGGCTAAGTCCCTCTCCTGCCTTCTAACTCTCACCCTAGCTGCTACACCCATTAGTAGCCGTCTTGAGAGAAGGTCAATGAGAGGAAGACTTAACTCTTGATTTCGTTCTTCTAATCTATTAGCTTGGTGTTTAATTCTAGTGGTTGATGTTATGACTCAAAATAATTTTGGATCTACTGCGCAAACAGGAGCGCAATTTATTTTTGCTTAACTGTTGATTGGTGTTCTAAATTCATGTACTAGATACTGAATAAATTCTTACAATTTTATCATGATTTTAAATCATTTTCTAATAAATTGTTAAAACCATTGCCCATTTTAGCTTAAAAAAATAAAAATCGTCTAACTTGAAAACGAATGAAAATGAAAATGCCTGCAAGAATCTGAGTATGCGACACATTAATCACCCCGAGGAGTTCATTAAGATAATAAACAAGATAGATCACATTTATAACAGGCCTAATGAAAAATTAAAGAGAGAAACTTCAACTTTTTTGTTTTTTTGATAATTGCATGTGCCAATTTTCTAACATACACTATTCTATCACTAAATATCAGTAAGTATTAAAATTGAAAAATGTCAAATTAGCAATATCTCCTTTTTCACTTTTGAAATTTTTTGTCAGCAGTAGCTCAAAGGTTTATATAGATACATAATTATCTGTATAAATATTTAAAAGGAATTAATATATAAAAATTAATTCAACAACAAATATGATATTTTTTTGTTGTAGAGTGGAAACAAATTAGCAGCTGCTTGTATTATTTACAGTAGATAAAATCATAAATGGAAATTTCCTATTTTCACAGTCTAAGTTCAGTATCAAATTACAGAGGATTGTACTGTTGTTCTTTAGTGAAGAAGAAGAACAAGTTCCTTGTTTTTTTAATTTTCTCCACGTGATCTTTTTTCATGCACATTAACTTCTCTTAGTGAGAAGTTTAACGTGGATTGGGTAACTGCCTTAGCTAGTTTGCTTAATCCATATGGGTTGGGCTCCCCATATGAGTGGGCCAAATCTAAAAGTTTAATATCTCCCACTTGTAAATAGCGGGAAGTACAACCAATTTGAGAACACATATTTCCTATACTCTGCAATAATTCATACTCAGAAAATAGACCACATTACCAACATACTCCTAGAGTTCAAAGCTACATATCGATCGGAATATATAACTTCACGTCTTTAGAGGTTTTAGGAGTATATTATAATATATTGTACTAAAACATTTTATCACATCTATTAATTTTCATGATTTCATCTATGATTATATTTTATACTCACAATTATATTTCGTCATAAAGACAAATTATAATTGGTCAACTAGTGAATATAAATTGATGTGATACTCGAATTATCTTCTGCTTCACATGATTCCTTTAATTTCAACTTAATTTGTTTTTTCTAGAAGTATCCTGCTAGATCGTATCATTCATGATCCTTTGGCAATTCCCTAAAATGGCAAACATTAAATTAAATCACTAGTAACTGATAGAAGTCATGAGGATACAATATGAAGATCCTTCTTTCCTTAAGGTGTCACATAATAAAAAAGGGAGATCATTTACTTTTATTACCTTTAAATGTCAAATTTATTGCAATAAGGTGCGAATCACATGCTACAATATTTTTATCCTTTTTGATGGAGTGTATCTTTCTCAAACTAAATATACAAATGATAGTTTAGATACACTTAACATCTAACATGAGTTCACCAATCTATTCATTTAATCTTATTGGAACTCATATATGGCAATAAAGGAAAATATAGTGAAAACATAAATTCACGTAAATTGTCATAATGACCTTTTATGAATATTAACAAGACATTATGAATTTTAAGCTTGAGCTCAAATATCACTTGGATAATAAGCTTAAAATTTGTCTCATCTTTATACATTTCAAAAATGATAAAAAGGTGAATACTTATGTGATAAAGTCAATCTCTTATCTGCTCTACATACTTTTAAGAAAATAATAAAGAATGTACTCAAGAACAGTCATTTGTATGTATACTAATTAACTTCATTATCATTCAGACATTAGTCAAATATTTAATGAAAAAAAAACATTAACATCTCTGCATTCCCTGAGATTTTGTATGCTCAACAAATACATCTCTAGGAACAGACTTTGTCAGTGGATCTGCAATCATATATCACGTAGAAATGTATTTCACGTTTACTCTTTTGCATGCCACTATGTCTTTAGCAAAGTTGTACTTGGTATTTATAGGCTTAGTTTTACAATGAACCTTTGGATCCTTAATATATGCAATAGCCATTTGATTGTCACAGTTGACTAACACCGAATTAGTGGAACTAGCGAAGACCCCTAGATAGTCCAAAAATCTTTTAACTTTCACAACTTTTTTGACTGTCGAAGAGAAGGGCACAAATTCAACTTCTATCATAGACAAGGCTATACATAACTATTTCTTACTACTCTAGGATATGGTACCATTATTAAGTAAGTAAATTTAACCAAAGGTAGATTTTCTCTTATATAATTCTCCTCCCCAGTGAACATTTGTAAAACCTCTTAAATGCATATCACAGTCTTGATAGCATAGTGAGTAATAAGCAGTTCCCTTTAAATACCTCAAAATCCTCTTTACAACTTTTCAACGTGTTAAGCAAAGGTTAGATTAGTATCTGTTACCCTGTCCATAGCATAACAGATGTTTGGTCTTGTACACATTATCACATACATTAGACTACCAACCACACTAGCATAAAAAACTCTACTTATTTATTCCTTTTCTTCTTGGGACTCACGACACATTCTTTTGCTCAAACCTTGCCTTTAACTATAAGAGCATTAATGGGCTTACAATTTTGCATATCAAATCATTTAACAACTTTCTAATATATGTCTCTTGCAAAAAAGGAAATATTTTCTTTAGACGGTCTCTTGAAATCCTAACTCCAAGAACATATACAGCTTCACCATATCCTTTATTTTGAAGTTAGATGACAATTACGCTTTAATGTTATTAAGATATTGCTTATCGTTTCAAACTATATGTATGTCATTGACATATAATTACAAAATCATAAATTTATCTTTAGACCTTTTGGTATGTATATAATGATCTTACTAAATTATAAAGAAACCATGCAAAAGGCAATCACTGGACATTGCATCAGCCCTTTTTCATACACACATCCTCTTAGCATTCATGCTATAGAATAATAGTAGAATTATAAATCTTAAAATAAAAGAAGATCTTAGGGATAGATGATAAACTTTAAGCTAAAAGGATCTTAAAAAGCCATATTAAATAGACAAAGTGTTTATAGCAATGGTTATCTGCCTTTGCAAATACACACTAGCTCTTTATATAAATAGTTGAATATAAACATCCTTAAGATTAGATTGAATCTTACATAAGAGAAAAAGCCAAATAAAGTAAAGTGGATCACAAATGTTTACTATCACACCACATTAGTGCTTAGTACACTTACACACTTTACTTTATGCTTTTACAATTGGATACACGCTACACTCACATTACATAAGATAAACACATGAGATAAAGTGACATTATATGACAACTATCACTCACTTAATAAAAGGCTCATAAGATGGTGAAATGTTCATATAGTGATATTCAAAGTCATTATTATTAATGGAATCTTTCTCTCCAAGGTTTGGTTCTTTGTATTCAATACAACATGCTTATAGATCATGGGAATTTAGTTTTGGAACATAGTTCTCATCAGGGACATCACTTGGGAGGCATGAAGTGACTCATACCATGATCTTCTATCTTCCATTAAACCTTTGCAAAAATCAAAAGGGAGAAAATCCCATGGAGCTTTTTTAGATAAAGGAGGTCATATTTCTTTTAGAACAACTTTATTTTGTTAGAACATGTGTCTCTTAAGTTCTCAAAACTTATTGTAATGATTAAACACATCATGATTACAAAGTGAAAATTGATTCTCTCTATAAACTTGGAACATTGGCATGGATATGAAACCTAAAATGTTATGATTAACAAAACAAGGATGATGGAATGTAAGAATGACCCTTTTTTTCCAAAAGCTAATTGTGGACCACAATGTTTGAACCTTACATTGTAAAAGGAAATCCCTTGATCCAGAGGCTTAAACCATTCAAGAAAAGTCACCATATAAAGGTTGATCCTTTATTGCACTTTTCTTTGTGTCAAATAGGAGCAAAAGTGATAGGGTCAAATTTTCACTATTATGTTATAAGGATGACAAAGATACAATATTAGACAAAGGAGTTCTTTTGGTCATTTCTACTAGCAACCTATTTCTATGGAAAATTCCAGGAAGGTATAAACCTCAAGGAATTGGTATTTTGGATGAAGACCAAGGATGTTGAGGCAGATTGATACAAATTGTCTTATAAGGAAAGATTGGTAGGAAAATTTTTTCTTTAAACCAGTCAGTGAGTTAGACATATGTTATGGGAAATTGTACTTCTGGAGGTGCCTCTATTTTCAAGTAAGGTTGTGGTTTTGAGGAAGAGGAAGAGGTAGACATTAAAAAGTGAGGAATGGTCATAATTGGATAAACAAGGGAGATGCTTATGGCCTTGATAAGAATTCTAGGATCAAGTTCTTATCCCTTTTTATATGCTCCATATCAAAGGTGTACATGTGAACTATTCTTTCCATCTCAATAATTATGGATGAGGTAGATTTTTCCCTTTGAGTTCTAGTATTTTTAGAAATCATGAATAGTCCATAATGACAATGAAGGGATGCCCAATAAAATGGAATTCAAACCTTTTTTTTTCCATTTTTATGGTCAATATCTCTTTGAAAGTATAATGATAATGGAGTTCTAAGTCTTTGAATTTTCCACCTGCAAAAGCACGTATTCGCCTTTCTTTGTCTTGTTTTTTAAGAAAAATAGCACCCTAATAGTGATTGCTTGCATTTGTCTGTAATATCCTTTTCCTATTGAAGGAATTTGTAGAGATGACAGATTCTACATCACTTCTTTAAGAATCTTTATAGTTATTGTCTATTATTCTGACCACTAAGGGGGTCTTTCTTTAGCATCATCCTGAGTGAATTTGATTTTTTAGTGAAGTAAGGAACAAAATTTTTGAGGTAATTTACAATTCCAAAAATTATTGGATTTGCTTGTGAGAAAAATCCTTATCATAAAATTTTAATAATTCTACACCAATGTGGGGTCTTGGCTTACACTGACCATCTTGAAAAATTATGCCAAGAAATTCAATCTTTGTTTGGGCAATAAGTATTTTAATGGAATAGAGCATGACATCTTAACTCTTTATTAGATCGGTAAACTGAGTGAGTACTTTCTAATGAGACAACTAATCTAGGAAAAAGAGAAGGATATCATTTATGTAAACTAGAGTACTATGTAAGTTTAGCTTATAAATCTCAATCAACGCTTTCTAAAATAATGATGGAGCAACTTTAAAACTAAATGACATGACTTTCTACAAATATTGTCTGTTTAGAATACAAAAGGTTGTTTTGTGATGATCTTCTAGTTTGATATCCAGTCGTCAAAATTTAGCTTTAAGATCACATTTTGAAAGTATTTGGCCTTTGATCAGTAAGTGAACAAATATGAGATCTTTGAAAAAGGAAACTTATCTTCCTTTAAAAAATGATTTTAAGATTAATAATTAATGACTAATCTTCTTTTGCCACAAACTTGTTTAGATCTTTTGTTGACATCAAAAGCTTGACAAGCCCAATCTAAATTGATTAGTTTAATTATGTTTTGGGCTAAAAGCTTAGGACATTCTCGATAGGCTAAGGCTAAATCTTTCGATGTCATTCCTGAATGAGTAGCCTTGGTTGAGTTGATGTCTTCATATTTTTTTTTTTTAAGGGTAAGGAGATGAAAAGGTCTAGATTAGTCCATAATGGACTAGAATATTTAGATATGAATTTGGTATGGTTGTTTGCACAACAATGGACTTAGATATCTTTTTGGATTAAGACAAAAGAGGGTGGTATTTGGACTGAAAGTGTTTAGACCATAAACATGGAGGATACTATGGTGTAAGGCTTAAAATAATTTTTGAATTTGAGACCTATGAAAGAACCCTGAATTTAGAAATCTGCTAGTAAAGATCAAATCTAATGACTAGATCTTTATCAAGTAAGGTGGATCCAAAAAGTTTGGTATGGATCTGACATCTAGGATAGAATTGGGTTGTAACAGGTGAGGCAGTTATAAGACTGGTATGGAAAATTCACCATCAGCAACTTCAAAGTACTGCTTATGAGGCATCTGATATTTTGATGGGAGGACTTTACGATTGAGAATGGATAATCAGCACTAGTGTCTATGAATGCAGCTGTCTTGATTGGCTTTGCTTATTTTTCTGAAAGAATATAAACATAAGCCAATGGAATGGGATGATCAACATCAAATTTGTGTTGGTCTAGCAAATTTATAAGACATAAAAAAGGTTGAGTTATGCAATTAATAGAGTGGAAAGGACCATTATATTCTCTATCAATCTCATTTTTTAGGATGAGGAGTCTTGAATGGTAAAGACTATTTTTGGAGAAACATCATCATCAACAGAGAAAAGGGATACAATATACAATACTTGCATCCTCAATATCAACCACAATAGAAATTTGGATTTTCTAGATCATTTTTGCAGCATGTTTCAACTTGTTTAAACAATTTTTTACATAATGCTCCTTTTACCGCAAAGATAACATCTATCAGATTTTCTCTTTCCCTTGTATTTTTTCTTTCTAAAGAAATGCCATTTCTTTGAAGAAGATCTTCTCCTAGAGCTATGACCTTTAGTTTTAAATAGTGCTCCTTTTTCTTTGAAGGACAATAACAATTTTTTGAATCACCATCACATTTAAAAAGTAAATCTGGCCTATTACAAGGCATTCTAAGAGAGGGATCTTTTTGTTTGTCCGTCATCTAGACTATATGCTTCCTCTATTCATAAAGTCTTTCTAGTGTTTGCATTATTTAATAAATTTCTATAAGAGTAAGATCATTGAGTTGCTTGTCTTTTTGTTGAATTAGACTTTACATCGATGTAGCCAAAGTCTTAGAGAATAAGGATATGAATGCCTACTTTAATTAGGATTGGAGAAGTTGCTAAGCTGGCAGAACTTTTTAGACATTCGTTGGAAATGATGATCAAAATCTTTTTTCTGTAAAGAGCAACATCTCATCTTGAAATATTCTTTGCAGATTGACATTATTTGCTCCTACCAGTTGAAGCTTTGCATATTCATTGAAGGTCATGCACCAATCTTGTAATCTTTCTATGACTCTTATGAGAAATTCTCCAAGGACTTTTTTGAGAATCATCCTTGGCTTTTTCATTTGGATCTCAATCCAAGCTCAAAATTCTTGGATTTTATCCTTGTAATCAGCTAAAGGAATATCATTAAAAGTAAACCATTGTCCTAAAGAGCTAAAAACATATGGTCTACTAGGTGCTAAAAAGTTTGTATCCATTTCCTCTCTTAGGTTAACAGTAAAAGGAGGATTCATTGAGAATTATTATGGTTGTGGTGTTGGAGATAGGTTGACTAAAAACTGAGAAGGCAAATATTCTTCATCTTTTCAATCAATTAAATCTTTTTCATTTGAATATTTCGATTCTCATGAAGAATCTAAGAATTTTGCTTGCATTGCGAAAGAGTCAGCCATAAAAATGGATGGTACTGCTATTGTAGTTTACCTTTTATTCATGGCCTTCTTTAATGAAACCTATTGGTTGTTCCATATAGATTTCTTCATCTAGTTCTCCAATGTGAAAGGCAATTTTTATGTCCATTTTAACTTAAGGTCTAAGCTAGTAACTGTAGTTAGAATTAAAAAAATCAAGGTAAATCTCGCAACTAAGCAAGTCTTGTACCTCTCAATGGTACCATCAACCTTTCATTTTATCTTGAGAATCCATTTATTCCTAGTGGCTTTATGTCTTATCAGGAGATCAACCAGTTCTCAAACTTGATCAGATCTCACATACTTCATTTCCATATTCATTGCCTTAATCTATTTATCTTTAACAAGGCAAAAGAAAGCCTCTTTTACATTCTTTGGCTCATCCTTTTCTTATGGAAAAATGATAAAAGTTTCATCACCTTCGATCTTAAATCGATGGCAAGGAATACTTACATGATTATTTCGGTGTAATTGAGATTCATTAATCCTCAAAATGCTCTCACTTAGACTAGGATCATTTTCAATTCTTAAGTTACACCCACTTCACTTGGACTAGGATCACTTCCATTTGCATGAGATGATGAAATAAGGACAGGTGGAACTAAATTCATCATCTGTCAAAATCCTCCCACTCGAATGAGGTAATACTAACAAGTGTGGATCCATGGTTTAAAAAAATGATAAGCCTTGACTTATCTCACTCTATTTAGGAAACTAAGTCTCTAATAATATGATTGATGCAAATGGCCAAGGTAAGCTTATAAAGGATCCACTTCAACTTTAAGACTCAATCATAAGAGAAAAGCTAAAGAAGTTAAAGGAGACAATTTGAGCATTCATGCAATAAAGAGTTATAATTGGATTGGCCTAAAAAGAGCAAAGGATGCATGAAGCCCAATTAAAGGATGCTTGGAGCTTAGACACTTCAAATGGAGCATTAAACTTAATCTAATGGAGCCCAACATGTAAAGATGACTAAGGCCTAAGTTCTTTAGTCACACTTTGCCAAAGCATGGAAATAAAGCCCAAGACATGTGGATAAAGAGATAAAGCCCAAAGTCAAATATATTTGCAAGATTTACTTAGTTAACATGGTCTTCCTAATGTCCTAAGGATTTTTCTCATTGGTTGAATACTTTCTTATGATTAGTTAGGATTCTATAGTTAGTTGTTTAGCTTTGTAAAAAATTTTAATTAAGCTATTTTAGTAATAGAAGTTAGTTAGGCCAAATCTCGTTGGCTAATAGCATTTATTCTTTAGTGTTTTAGTCCTAATAAATTAGTTTATCCAAATAGGTTTAGGAAACCTGTGAATTCGGCTAAGACATTATGAAGCCAAATTAGAGAGTGCTTTTTAGGGTTTTTAAGAACTATGTTAGGGCATTTAAGCCCCTCCCATTTAACATTAATACAATAACAAAAAGTATTTTACTTATAGCATATTATGAGATTGAATTATTTTCTTGAGTTCTTGAGTGGACTTATTGATATTGTTGAGTAAACGCTTAATAATTTCACAAACTTATTGATTTTAATCTTAAATTGATTTAGTTAATTTAGGATTTGAATGAACAAGCAGTTTAAATCTTTATAACTTACGTTACTAGAAACAGGTTTTCTAAAGGTCTGGTTAGGGTTTAAAGATCTATCTTATTCTTCATTTTTGAATAGGCTTGGGACTTATGTAATCTAAGCATACCAATTATGAAATCCATTACCTTATTTATACCAGTGACATCACGCGATTCAAATTCAATTACACTCTAATTATCTTGCTCACCTATGAAAATGTAACCTTTCGAGGTTTTGGAGTACCTTATAGAGATACTTTTCTTTTCTCTTTGACCTAATTTACGATATTTATGGGAGGAATCGCGAACATAAGTAGCACATCTCTAAGGTTTTAAAACATTTAGGCTAGGTTCCTTGCCAATCCACAACTCATATGGAGTAGTGGTAACTGATTTTATAGGTACTTTGTTAAGTATAAATGTGGCAATCAACAATGCATCACCCCTAAAAAGTGATTGACAAATGAACTTAAGCCATCATAAACCTAACCACCTCAAGAAGAGTTTTATTTCTCCTTTAGGTAATACTATTTTGTTGTAAAGTTCTGAGAATACTTAATTAATGTTGTATTCATTTTTCATCACATAACTCTATGAACTAATCAAATAAATATTATTGGCCTTGATCAATTCTTAATGCTTCTAAGGTTTTATCTAATGATTTTCAACAAGATTCATATAATTCTTCAAGCAACATAACACTTCAGATTTATGAAATATCAAATAGACATAACCATATCGAGTGTTATCATCAATAAATGTGATGAAATAAAATACCTCATGCATAGCTCTCACATTCATGGGACCACATACATTAGAATGAACTAATTGCAATGGAAATTTAGCTCTTGTTCTTTTTTTCAAATGGTTTTCTTGTAGTTTTTCTAGTTAGACAATGTTCACAAGTCGACCAATCTATTTTGTCAATATTACTCGACATGCCTTCTTGGGCTAACCTATTCATTCTTTGTTGACCAATGTGATAAAGTATAGCATGTCAAACATTCACATTATTTTCATAATCATATGATGTTACAAACATAGAAAAACTTACGTTACAACTACTTAAGTCGTAATCCAAATTCATCACAGTTAAACCATCTAAAATGTAACCAAAACCATAAAAATTTGTTGCTAAAGAAAAATTAACACACATGTCTTGAAAATTTCAACTGAAACTTAATCTAAGCAACATCGATGCATAAATTAAATTTTGACTAATCTGTGGAGCAAAAAGCACATCATGTAGGAATAAGATTTGACCACCACATATGACTAACTTACATGTGACAATCCCTTTCACCTTAACTTTAGCATTGTTTTCCATAAATATCCACATTGCTCCATGTGGGACTCATCGAAAGCTCATAAAGGCTTATCAATCCTTTGTTGTGTGGTCTGTGGACCCTAAGTCTACAATCCATAAAGGATCTGATTCAGTTAGAAAAGTAGTACTAGAAATACAAAGTTCACTAACATATGCGTAACGAGGTACCTTTTTTTGGCTCGACATAATCTCGAACGAAATGACCACATTTGTTACAATTATAACACCTTACCTTTGTTATATTCCTCTTCTTATTACACTTTTTCTTAACATATTGGTTTTGCTTAGGCTTCTTGCTTAGCTAAGCTTCTTCTTCCCTCTTACCTGATTAGGACCATTTCAATACTTATTGGTTGAGCTTCTCCTTTTCTCTTGCCTGATTACAACCCATTTCAATACTTACGCCTTCACCCTAAACTTTGATGCTTGCTAGGACCGGTCATATACACATTAGTACTTGACTTAGCAGCTTCAAGGTGATCCTCTTCCAGCTTAGGATGGTGCATAACATCTTCCAATGTTATAATATTTTCATTATAAGTCAAATATATCTTTATACGTTCCTAGCTTTAATGTAAGGAACATATGACAGCTTGGACCTACTGCTCATCTGTTAAGGTATGACCAGCATCTTTCATCTCAATTATCATGTTTGACATTTGTCTTAAATGCTTTTTCATATTGTGTTCAAAATGTTGCTTATATATGTCAAACTTGATAGTCAATGATCTGAGTTTGGTTACGGATGTACCTCCAAACTTCACTTTCAATATGGACCACATATCTTTGGCATTATCATACCTACGGAACTCACGTATGATGTCATCATCCATGTTGCTCAACAATGTAATATGAGCTAAAGAGTTTTTTTTTTTTTTCTCGCATCATAGGTTTCAAAATCCATCCCATATTAGGTTGTAATACCTCCCCTAGGCTAATATATGACAGTGTTCAAAGTCTCAAGAGACTTGCTCTTTCAGCACATACTGTATTTTCATGCTCCAAATCTCATAATTATCACCATTCAATTTCTCACCCATATTGAGCTCGACAACAACATTTTTTAAAGCAAAAACCATTTGTAAAACATAAAGTTCTACATAAGACATACACATAAATTTTTTAATGTGCAGTACAACATACAAGTACTTTATCATTAATCAATTATGTTGATAAATATAGCATATTAGATTTAGATTCAGAAGGCCCTAATGTTTTCAATCATCATCTAAGATTCTAAATGGAAGGTAATTATTGACATAATTATTTAATACAAAGTTTAATTCTTAAATTTACTAAAACTTTAGAATATCCCAACAAATTTTAAATATTATATGCATTTATTTATATTTAAAATTATTTAATACAAAGTTTAATTCTTAAATTTACTAAAACTTTAGAATATCCCAACAAATTTTAAATATTTTATGCATTTATTTATATTTAATTACATAAATTAAATATTTCTAATCAATTGATTATTAGCACAAAACAATTAATTGAACTTAAATAAACACATTAAACAAGATAACATTCATAAATCAAAATAAACATATGAAGACCAAAGCAAAAGAACTTAAAGTTTTACAATACATAAATAGATAATTTCATTAGAAATAAATTCTAATTTTTGTAACCAAACACTTGATAAGAATGGAGTGAATGAGTCTAAAATAAAACTCAATAAGAAGGCCAATAAAAATTCTAAATATATAAGACAGACCAGAACTAGATTATAGTGAACCTCATAAAATTTCATATAAAACTTTTGACCAATCTCAAATAAGATCCATTAATTTTCAAGTTAGACCATAAAAGGTCAAGAATATCCCTATGCTATTGAATAAGAGCAAACCTTAAGACTTTATATCTCTCTTTATAAGAGAGCAAACCACCTTCTCAAATAATATCTTGAGTCTTGCCATTAATATTGACAATGTCATTCACCATACGAGTTGATCATCGCCTCAGGAAATACTTTTAAGATTTTTAAAATTTTTAATCATTTGATGCACTTTAATCCCTTGTCTTCTTATTCTAATTACTTTAGTTGTTCTTATAGTAACTGTCATAATTTTCTTTAATAAATACAAAAAATAAACACATTAAAATGAGCAATTAGACACATAATTTATAGTGATTAAAACTAAATTAATCAAAATTTATGTGTTATAATGACTCATCAGACCATAAAACATTTAAGAAAAAATTTTTAGAATTTTTGGGACTTAAAAATAATTTTTATGAATTTTTATTTAATTTATAACACGTATATATTCATAAAAAATTAATTTTTGCATATTAAAAATTATTTTTAATATTCCAAAAAACTAAGATAATAAAAAATCTGAATTTAAAAAAATGATAAAAAAATACACTTACACACACCGCTATAAGTCCCAAAAATTCTATATTTATTTTTTTTATTTTTCTGGTCATACAAAATGACAAGTCATTTAAAAAACGACGTCTTTTTACGAAAATAACATGCCATTGTGGGGCATGGGGATAGGCTGCATGCTACAGTCACCCAACACTGAGGGTGGCCCATGTATTACACGCCCATGTATTACACACGCGACCCTACATGGCTTTTTGGGCATCATAGTTTCATCCGATCTTATGTTTTTGGGTCCCTAAATTCAATGGTCTAATTATTTTTGCATATAAATTTCTCTATCTATATGTTTGCACAAACAATACACTATAGCAAGACTAGAAGCGTCAAAGTGACATTGTTCATCATCTTCCTTTTCTAGACAGTCCAATAGTTTTGATTTTATTCAATTTAGTCCACGAAAATTCAAAACGCAATTACTCATGAGACAAAACTTCAATTCATGTGACTAGTATACCATTTAGAAACTTTTGAGAGGTACTTTCATAATATTTAAACAAACCAAACTAAAAATCATCACATAATTTGCAGAAATTCAACAAATTTCTTAATTATAGAAACTTCAAACTTCAATATCTCACAAACCACAAAGAGTTAAACTTTGTAATTTTACATGTATACTACTTGACATCAAAGCATCATTCATATATAAAATCATGTTCTAATTCCATGAATATCAACAATAATCGCATTTGGAAGAAACTAAATGAAAACAAACATAATTTACAATAGAAAATAGGCTATGCAAATTTTTTCTCACATGATTAGAACACAACCAACAATAGCTCTGACGCTAATGAAAGGAATTAAAATACAAAAATTAATTCAATAACAAATATGATACTTATTGTAGTACATAAACAAATTAATCAATGTTGGTATTACAAATCGTAGGTAGAATAATGAATAAAAATTTTCTATTTTCACAGCCTAAGTTCAATCTCAAGTTCTAGAGGGTTGTATTGTTGTTCTTTGGAGGAGAAGAATAAATTCTATGTTTTTTTTTTATTTTTTGTGCGTGATCTTTTTTTACGCCCATTAACTTCCCTTAGTGAAAAGTTTAATGGGGATTAAGTAACTACCTTAGGTAGTTCACTTAATCCATATGGGTTAGACTTCCAATATGGGCATATCCATATCCAAAAGTCCAACAATATTTTAATGATCTCTCTCTCTTTTCTATATATATACACACACCTCAATAATCCCAAATAATTGAAATGAAATCCACACGATATATCTTTATTTTTCATAATTTATTATTTTGTGTTTCATTAATATCTTTAAATATTGTATTTTTTTTTGAAATATCATAATAATTTTAGGTCCAATTTTATCTAAATTTGAAGCATTAATAAATTATATAAAAATTAAAAATGTTACATAAAATTCAAAAATTAAATTTGAAATGAAATTATACCAATCATCAAAATTCATAATTTTTTTTTCATTAACCCTTTATGATAGTAGGAAAAATTGTCAATAATGACAGTAACCAAAGAGCATAAAGGACAATTTAAAAAAAAAAAAACTATTTGTTTCACTATTTTATTATTGAGTGAATCAAATGATGAATGTCCAAAAAATT
>CATIWR010041052.1:0-23995 GCA_949677035.1 Omphalea diandra | reverse complement strand
AATAACCTTTAATAGCCTATGTGGCATTTAAGAGGAAAAACTCTTTATTTCGTACATGGATATGATGATGAGTTATTTATGTTTAAATATTGTTACGTTATTTGAGATTTAAGTATCATTATGCATTTACTTACTGAGTATGTAAACTCACTCTTTTGTATGAAATCTTATTTCAGGAAGAGTAGACTAAAGATTGCATCCAGTATACTTTTCAAAGTCGCTGTCTAACAGTGTAATAGAGGTTGGACCAATATGTAGTCAGTTAGTATTTTAATTTGATTATTCATATATGTTTTGTTGTAAATAATTACTAAATGGTGAACAAGAGACATAATAAAAAAAAAATTTAATCAGATCTTTTAAATGATAATGGATAGACTTAAAGAGAAATTTAAAATGATTATTAAATGGGGTGTGACACTTATTGTTCAAGTTTTTCGAAATTCATGTCATAGGTTTTGTATATGACATATAGGAGAGAATTCTAAGAAGAATATCAAGTGCTTGAGAAGTAAAAAATGATTTATTGAATTATTCAACTATGTACTTAAATATAGCGATACAGAGGCTAAGTTTCAATTTTATTGGAATAGATATTTGAAAATTTTTTTATTCTTTTGAATTTTATGGATGAACATGATTTGTATAATTAATGAATGTGTTATTTATTTGTTACTTTTTTTAGGTTGGAAAGAGAATATTAATGTCACAATAATTCTTGGATACAAAAGCTTTTTGATATTCGAAAGAATTGGAATCTTGTTTTTAATAAAGATTTTTTTAGGTGGGATTTTATCATCACAAAAGTGTGAGAGTATGAATTGTTCTATGTCTAGGAGGCTTTTTAAGACTATTGGACTTTGTGATTTCTATGATTGTTTTGCTTATGTAATTTCAAAATATAGGAGTGAAGAGAATGGAGAGGACATGCGTTGTTTGCAAGGTGAACTAATAATGGATTTGAACAATGTGAAGATCCTTTCACCTGTGAGCGAAATATACACTTATATATTTTTTTGTTTGAGGAGCAGTTTATGAAAGGTGCTTCTTGTGATCAAAATTATTTTGTTTTTTATGGTAATATTTTTAAGTATCGTATATAGAGTCCGAATTTGGATATTATTCATCATGAGGTTATTTTTTATATTTCAGATATGTCTATATCTTGCACTTGCAAGATGTTTTTTTGAGGTAACTTATTGCACATTTAGATATATGTTTCTTGTTTCAATAAATCTTAATGTTTATTTTAATGGATCTGTATGTTGCTTTCAAGTGGGAATTCTTTGTTGCAACTGTTTGTAAATTATGAATGTTCATTATGTCACAAAAATTCTAGAAAAATATATAGTGAAGAGATGGACAAAAGGTGTGATTAAAAGCATGAATGTTGATATTCCATTGGTTTCTTCATGTGATGAAAGTGGTTTGGCTGCTTCTCTTTGAAGGATACAAATGGTTAGAATTTCCACAAGTTGATTTCAGCTAGTAAAGACAATTTGAAAGCTTGACAATATTGTGAGGAAGCTTTTGAAAGCGTGAAAAAGAGGATTATAGATGATGTTGGTCTCATTTACTTCGATGAATAATGTGATGCAACACCTTGTTCAAGTCAAAAAATTCAAAATTCACCTTATAGTAGAGCAAAAGGTAATTGCAACAAAAGGATCAAGAGTATAATAGAGAAAAAGTTTAAATCAAGCAAAAGGTCATAGGAGAAGTGCACAAATGGCTGCATTACAAACAAAAAATATTGTACAATGTTTTGTTCAAGTGGTAATTATGTATTTTTATATAATTTTTTTGTGTATTTGTGATGAAACTTTTAAATGTACTTGTGGTTCATGTTTAATGAATGTGTTTTTTATTTGCAGGAAACTCTTTCAATTGTACCTATAAATAGATATATTGCTCATCAAAGTTCTGGAAGTTCAGAATTGATAACTATTACTCCAAATTCAAGTTTAAAGTTTCCTCCAATTGTAAATTGAATATATTTTTTAATTCTTTACAAAATTGTATGGAATATTTTTGTATTTTTAGTTTTCTTAATTCATTTTTTTAAATTGTAATGAACAATGAGTGAATGTATATATACTTTTTAATGAACCTACAATTTATAGAAAATGAACCTACAGTTTATAACACACTTTAAAGAAAATGAACCTATAGTTTACGATACACTTTTATAGAAAATAAACCTACAATTTACAAAAAATGAACCTACAATTTATAAAAAATGAACGTACCATTTACAAAAAATGAATCTATAGTTTAGAAAAATTGAACTTACACTTGTATTAAAAATGAATTTACAGTTTACAAAAAAGGAAAATATAGTTTTACCAAATGAACTTATAGGCAAATATTAATCAATCTAGATGATTTAAGAAATCAACCTATATTTAATAATAAAATAATAAACTTGTAAGCAAATATTAATAAAATGTAAATAAACATGAACACATTATTTATATTCTTAAAACAGGGAACATTAGATTTGCAAAATATCCTTAAAACTATTGTATCTACACAATTGAATAATATTGTTAAAACATTTTTTTAAAAAAATTATTAAAACTACTATAGATGTTAACAAAATGAACTTACAGTTTATAAAAAAATGAATCTATAATTTAAAAAAATAAACCTGCAATTTAAAAAAAATGAACTTACACTTTATAAAAAAAATGAACCTACAGTTTTGAAAAAATAAACTTACACTTTATAAAAAAAATGAACATATAGTTTGCAAAAAATGAATCTATAGTTTGCACCAAATGAATGTGTAGACAAAATACTAATGAACCTTGATGATTTAAGAATTCAATACATATATAATAAAATAATGGAACTGTAAACAAAATACTAATGAAATGTAATAAAACATGAACACATTACATTAGAATATCAATATATTCCTAAAACTATCGTATCTTTATAATTGAAGTATATTGGTAAAACATTTTTTTAAAAATATATATTAAAACTACTATATATTAACAAAATGGATCATTTCTTCTTCTTTGACTCAGCAAATTATTTTTTAACTTGCTTTAAAATGTCATCCCCATAAGTATTGACTTTCATAAGCGGAATATTTGAGTAGTATTTGGCTTTTAGGGACTTCAAGAAAAGTTCCTGCAAAAAATATAACTAAAATAATTATAAAGCAATTATAAGGAGAGAATAATACTATTTGCACAGTATCATGAAATCCAATGTTAATTTACATTATTTTTATTGAAATTGCAGTCCCAATTATCTCCTTGTCCCTTGTAGGTCTCCATGTGCCTCGTGTAATAGACTCCACAATCAATAATTAGTTTGCTTGATTTCCAAGGCATTTTTAGTAAATATTTAGGATATTTTGTGAAGTTTTTTTTCCTAAATAATTTTTGAATGCTTGAGCTTGTAACATAGATAAAATAATGAATTTGTTATATATACGAAATGATTTACAACTTATAAGGAATGAATATACAATATGTAACAAATGAACTTGTACATAAGAGTAAACATGTAAAAGAAAAGAAATGAACTTACAATTACTTTTGGAGAGCCTTCATACTTGGTTTTATAAGACGCTTTCCTTAGCAATGGTTTGTTGTCTACTATTTCAATTCTTTTAGATTTGAAATTTATGCAAACCAAGAAATAATGACAATGTCAGAGAACAAGGAAGAATACTTGAGAATTTAATGTTAAGAGGTTCATTAATTTTTATGAATAACATGTGCTTAGAATCATGTTTTGAAGATAAGTTAACTTTTGAATAATATGTACTTACAAGATCAACATCACTGATATCAACATTCACTTGGTCTAATTCTCTATCGACTAGAATTTCAAAATTTGCTTGATGTATTTCTGGGTTTTGTGCCTCAATGTATTTATTTGATGTATTTATTTCAAGTTGAAAAGAAAAAGTAATGAATTGTATTGTGAAATGGATGATGAAGCTATAGATTTTAAGTAATGTATGTATAGTTTTTTATCATATAATTAAGAAAGATTATGAAATGGGAGTAAAACATTTACTTACAATTGTTTTGGCAGAGAAGAATACTCTTTTTAGTGGCCCAACTCTTCTTTATATGTCAACTTGTTTCATTCTCAATGCCCAAATATCTAAAATAGCACAATCTATTTCATCTTTTGATAGGGTTTGAAGGTTGTCTCGACTGACATAGTAGTCATCATATATAAACAACAATTCTGTATAAAAAAGAAAAGAAAAAAAATTATTAGTGAACATGACATTTGAAAGTAATGAACATACAATAAAAAATAATAATAATAAAGCTCAGTCTTTTTTTGTTTGCTCTATTATAGGCATGAATGCAAGCTCAGAGATGAGCTTCTCCTTCGTAGTTACATCTTGTAAGTTTACATCATTTTTTGTCCAAAATGGAGATCTCAAGGCTAAATGAAGCTTTTTATACTTCTTTATTAGTCTTGTTCTTGTGTGTACACCCTTAACCTGTGATTCTGATTCATCAATTACTCTATAATAAAGTGTTGAATTTGTAAGTTTAAATTTTACAATAATTTAATTTTTAAGTTAATTAGTAATGGCACTAAAGTTAAATAGTAATAAACCTGTAGGTAAATTTAATAGTAATTAACTTATAGGTAAATGCTTATAATAATTTTACAGTTTATACCAAATAAACCTATAGCTTACAAAAAAACGAACCTACTATTTAAAAAATGAACTTGTAGTTTACAAAAAATGAACCTACATGTTAGAAAAAATGAACCTACATTTTACAAAAATAAACCTATAGTTTACAAAAAATGAACCTACAGTAGATAAAAAAATGAACCCACAGTTTTCAAAAAATAAATCTACAGTTTATAGGAAATGAAGCTATAGGGAAATAACAATAAACCTATAGGCAAATAATAATGAACCTACAAGTCGTATAAAGAGTACAAATTTAGGATACATACTCATTAAAAAAAATTTCTGGTGTTTGTGGCAGCTCTTCAGTTGTAGTTTCTGCATGCTTTCCTTTGTGGGAAGAAGACCCTGTTTCTTCGACATTTTCTTGTTATTGAGGTTCTTCAACATTTTTTTTTTTTTTTGCAGTTGTTCTTGTTGTTCATGCTATTGGGGACATTCCTGAGTTAGAGTTAGTCCCAATGAAAAGGAAGGAGTAGCATCCATTATTTTTCTAATTTTTTAAGTTTTGAGTATTATTTTTCCAAGCTCTACAAATGCTTCAAGGGCGCTTTCATTGTTGAAGAATTCATCATCATCACCTTTAATTATTTTTTTTATTGTTTTAGGTACTTCCTCACTATGTGAGCTAGAAATGTTGTTAAATATTTCAGTCACAAAATTGAAAGTCTTCTTTATAACCTCTGTTAATTTTGTCTTTCCTATTTCTACCATCACTTCTCTAAATTCAATCATTGTGGTAGCCTCTTTTTTTTTTTTTTAACACATATGACATTCTTTCAATAGATTCCTATAATAACCATAGTATTTTATAAGTTATACATTTTTTTTGTCTCATATTGTATTTTTATCATACTTGAAAATTGAATTTACCTGTCTCACAATTTGTTCTTTTATGTTGTTCATCTATTTGGATATATTCTTATTCTTCTTTATCTTTTTTTCTTATCTTCAGTTTGGTTTAGAGTTAAACGTTGAACGAATTTTCCTTTTCCAAACCCTCCTTCTTTCAATGCTTCCCTTACTCTATTGTGTACACTTTGTGTAGTCCAGTTGGGTAGGGTTGGAAGTTTTCTTATGATATCTGTTACTTTGAACTCTACTCTATCCAAATAAGCTATATATATATATATATATATATATATATATATATATATATAAGAGGAGATTGAACATGAACATTATAAAAATGAACTTAGGTTGTTTTAGTATTGAAGCTAGAAAATTTAAGTATTTTAGATTATAAACATATGTATAGATTAATTAACAAAATGAAGGTAATTAGACAGGTAAACCAACCAGTTGACTTTTTTTTTTCCACTCCTCAATAGATTTTGTGAGGCTCTTGAATGTGTATTGGCACTAGTTCGGATTTTTTATTTGGTTGACATTAATAAGAGGTAATATAATTTTGTAGTTTGTTTTTCTATTTTGGTGGCCTTTTAAAAAAGACAAAACCATAAACACTGCAAAAATCTCTTTTGAAATTATCTTCATGATCTTTTATTTTGACGATTTTGAGACCCATGTTCTTTATAGCTAGACTACCAACAGATAACTGCCATCATTGTCTCCATGATTATAGTAGTTGTTTATATTCATATGTGTCGATGTCACCTTTCGCCTCAATAATAGGTTTTTTTCCACAAGGCAAGTTTAGTGTGTTAATGACATCTTCTTCATTGAGGACTAGTTCTTCATTCTCCAAAATAAGTGTAGTCCTACAGTAATCATATTTTTCTACTAAATACTTAATTTTCCATCACATTTGGACAAGGTAAGTTTTAGCAGGCTGCCAAATCCAATCTCTTTAACTGTTTTGCATTATTGTTATAACAGTTATGCTATCATTTTGTGATAACCCATTTGGCGACATTCTTGTTTGTAAGAATTTTTTATTTTAGAACACTTTGTCTTTATTGTTCATCAAATTCTTCCTCATTAGTTTTCAAGCTCTTATTCTTATATTTGTTCATGAGATTATTCTTCATCATTTTGAGCTACTTTTCTCTTATTTCTTGATGTTTTCTTTTTCTTTTTTGATTTTGTGTCATCAGATTCATTTGTTCTTTTTTTTTTTTTTTTGCTTTGGTAAAGGAGGAGAAGGTTCTTTCTCTACTGCCTGTTCAGTTGCAATAGCATCTCTTATATAAATCATTTCTCTTAATGGTATATCCTAGTCTGATTGTTGATCTTCATCATTCAGTATATTTGTGTTGTCTTTTTTGTTGTTCTTTTTTTAGTTGTTATTGCCTCTAATCTCATGTTCATTTTTTGTCTTTTTTGTTGTTCTTTTTTTTAGTTGATATTAGATGCTAACTGATATTTGTACTAACAAATACTTGCAAGTAAATATTATTGAATTTATAGTTCATTTTGTAATGAACCTTAGGTTAATAATAATGAACTTAGAGTTTATTCAAAATAAACCTACATTTTACAAAAAAAAAAAAACAAAAAAAAAGAAGCTATAGTTTACAAAAAATGAACCTACAGTTTACAAAAAATGAACCTATAGTTTATAAAAAAAAAATGAACCTACAGTTTGCTGATAATAAATCTACAGTTTATATCAAATGAACCTATAGTTGACAAAAAATGAATCTACAATTTATAAAAAATGAACCTATATTTTATTCAAAATGAACCAATAATTTACTAATGATGAGTATATAGTTTATACTAAATGAACTTATAGTTTACATTAAATCCACAAAATCATCATATAGAAGTTTATTACTAATGAATTTCCACTTAATGAAAAATAAATATATAGTTTATTACAAATGAACCTACAATTAATGAAAAATGAATTTACAGTTTACAAAAAATGAAACCCTAATGATTTTTCAAAAATGATAAAGACTATTAATTTATCATATGCAAAATCAACAAGAGCATTTAACATAACCATAACCCTAATAATATATCATATCGTCATTTTAAGAGAAAAGTGAAATATGTTATATTAGCATTTTGTTTACTTACATCTGTAAAATTAAAGCGAGAATCAAGATGGAGAAAGTCAAAGTAGAGGCAGTAAATTTTGGAGCCGAAAATGGAAACGGAGAGAGAGAATGATAGTCATCAATAAAAGGAATGTGAAAAGGAGAGTTTTTCATTGAAGAAAAGTGTTAAAGAATGAGAAGTTTTTGTTATAGGGAAGTGAATAGAGTATTGTTATAGAGAAGTTTTTGTTATAGGGAGAGTATTGTGTGTTTTTGTTTATTAACTAAGTGCAACGAACATTAACATTTGAAGGTGAGGAGGCATGTCTCTTTTGTTTGTTCTCACCTGTGATGGGTAGTGGTCCATAATGCTATATGGATAGGAGTCCATGGTATAAGAACCCACTAACCTTGGCTAATAGTTTTTTAATATCAACGCTAACCAAGCCCATTTACTAAGTTGCTTGAAACCCAAGATTGCACCGACCATGCAAAAACATACATTTTATTCCATATTCCGAGCAATACATTGTCCCTTTCCTCTAGTATCAATCGTGAACACAATATCACCATGCTTAACCATAACAAACACACTGCAATTGATCTTGACCAAAATTAAGGAGGATACTAATATTAACGATTTAGTTGATAATGAACTTTTTAATAATGAGCCCCAGATTTTGGGCTTGGTATGAATGGCATACAGGAAAATGAGTTTGCACCATCCCATGATGAGTTTGCTCATGATGATAGTGAATCAAATTTTGAGAATGAGTTTGAGTTCATGGATGAAGTGAAGGTTGTGGATTACTCCTTACAACATAATGTGCGAGCCTCTAACTTGCTACTTTATTCTTTAATTAATAAAGTTATCCATCATTACTTGAAATTTCTAAGGTGTTAACATCCAAGGGATTCCTTCATGCATTTCATATACTGTTTACATAACCACAAAGCCAATGGTGTGGTTTTTTTTTTTTGAAATCCAGGGCGAGTGGTAGCAAAGCTGACGAGTTTGTTAAGAAATCTGGTTTTGATTTCTCCTTTCAAATGGAAGAATTTATTTTTTTTTTATGGTATTTGAGTGTTATGGTGTCAAGGTGTCTTGGTGTAAGTTCTAAAGATTCACAATCAATTTATCCATATCAAAGTTAGTGTGATGGATAATATTTGCACCCATTTTATTGATGTATATGCCAATCCAATTCCTACCTTAAGAAGTCTACTTTGGGTGGAGTTATCTCATTTTGCGTAGTTAATACAAGAACCATGATTGATAACTTGGGATTTCAACTGCTTATTGTACTCCTTAGAGAGGAAAGGTGGTTCAAGAAGGAGAAATGGGGTTAGTACAACATTTATAAATTAGTTTTAGGAGTGTAGTTTGATTAATATTGGGACTAAAGGTTTGAAATTCACTTGGGTACGATGGAGTCTTATGGAAGGTTTGGATATAGCTTTATGTAACTAAGCCTAGTTTATCAAGTTTCTAGATGCTACAGTCTTTCATCTTCCTCAAATTAGCTATGATCATAGACCCATTCTTACCAAATTCAATGCGGTTGTCAATGTTGAAAGAGGAGAAAACTATTTCATTTTTTTGCTCCTTGGCTCACCCATGTTGACTTTCATTGATTTGTTACCTAGAATTGGGATAATTCATATGGATATGTTAAGGCAATAAAGACTTTTATACCAAAGTTAAAAGAAGGGAACATTATGATTTTTGGAAATATATTTCTTAAGAAGAGGGGCTTTCTAAAGAGATTAGTAAGAATCCAATAGGTAAGGGAGACTTGCACCTCAAGACGTCTTACCAACTTAGAATTGGAACTTAAAAAGGAATTGGATGAAATTGCTTTGCATAAGGAGATGTTATGACTCTAAAAAATTATGATGGATTGGATTAACCTTGGTGATTAAAATTCTTCCTATTATCATAAGAAAACCTTGTAGAGAAGGAAACATAATAAAATTAAGATGCTTCATAGGCATAATGGGCAATGGATAACATATGTTAATGAGATAAAATGACTTACAATGGAGTTCTGTGGTAAATTGTCTATAAGGGATATTAAGGAACATGCACCCTATCCTTTGTAAGGGTGTTTCCCAACATTATTTTATACCATTTCCTCTTCATTGTGAAGTCTGATTAGCAATGATTAAATCAAACAAGCACTCTTTCACATGAAGTTATTAAAAGCACTTTGGATAAATGGCTTGCATGTTATATTTTACCAAAGGAAGTGGGGGATTGGGTGGCATTTGGTGTGAAACTTTATTGGAAGAGTGTTTGAGACAAGTTGGATTCCAAACGAAGTTAACAAACTTTACTTGTGCTTATACCAAAAATGGAATGGTCTGAATAAATATCTCAATTTTGCCTCATCAGTTTATATACAATGATCTTGAAGATTGTCACTAAAGTTATTTCAAATAGGTTAAAGGATGTGATACCGCAGGTGGTTAGTCCTCATCAAACTAGCTTTATTCAGGGAAGACACATAATAGACAATATTATTATTACATATGAAATAGTTCATTCAATGCAGTGTAAGTAAGGAAGGAAAGGGTTTTTAGCCATTAAAGTGGACTTAGAAAAAATCTTATGATAGACTCAAATGGGAATTTATCCATGACACTAGTTGAGGTGGGTATACCAAATTTTCTAGTTAAAACTACCATAGTGTGTGTTACTTTGGTATCTACGTAGATCCTCTAGAATGGCTCCCTCTTTGAGACCTTCAATCCAATAAGAGATTCCATCATACTATTCATTTTGATCACCCTCAGCCTCTAATTATTTTTACAGTTACCCTTTTTTTAATTATTTGTTTGACTTTATTTTTTTCTAATTTTAATTTTTTTAACTCTTTAGTAAATTACCCTAAATATTTTACTATTTTTATACATTAAGTTTGTATGCTGAAAATAAAGTTTGTATGTTATTTCATATACATAAGTTTAATATTATTTTATTCATATATTACATATTTATACATAATATATATATATATATATATTTATTTATTTATATTTATATTTATATTAGCCCTTATGCACGAAGAAATGGGGGTTGAATTGGTGAGAAATTTTGAATTTCAGAGGGGAAGGTTTGTTAAGCAATAAATAGAAGAAGAATAGAACACACCAAGTTTTATAGTGGTTCGGATATTAATCAACTTTACATTCACTCCTCAATTCTTCCAAATGTGTGTTTCACTAATGTCCAATGGTGTTTTAAAGCTCATACCTAACTTTACAACTTGTGTTTTTACAAAGGCTTACACACAACTTCACTAGTGTTTCACAAGACTAAGACTTAACCTGAATAAGAGTTTTACAATCTAAGGCTAACTCTCAAACAACAACAACTCAAATACACGGAATTGAATGCTTAAAGGTTAAGAAATAAATTGTTAGAGTTTAGCTACAATGAATGCTATTCTCTTGCATTTAAGTCCATTTAATGGTGTATTTATATGATACAATTACCAAAAAGAAGTTACAAATAAAACTATGTCCAAATCTCCAAAGTATGCTAGACTGATCTTGCATTTAATGCTTGCTAGATGAAACTCACGGTCTAGACTGTATAATCACAGTTGCGGTATTCACATAACACTTAATTTTGCTCAATCGTAGTGGAGAACTCCATTTGCATCTAACGACTAGTCCACATGGCATAAAAACATTAGTTCTTCAAGAAAAATAGTCACTATGTCCCTTGAGCAGGAAAAATAGTCACTAGGCCAAAATTAAAATAGGAAAGATAAAAAATAAAAAATGAACAAGAAATAAAGCTAGAAGAAACTAGAAGGTATGAGAGATATCATCATCACTATCTTCAATGAATTATTCATCTCCTCCTCCTTGGGCTTTATCTCTTTCTTCCTCTAGGTTACCTTCTTCTTCTTGGGTGTCTTCCCATTCTTTAAAATCAGGAAGATGACATGGAGTAGCACTAACCTTTTCTTAAAGGTCAACCAAATCACTCTGAAGGTGAAAGAGAAGAATGAACCTTCTCTTTATCATTCTCATCACCTTGTCAAGTTTTTTATTGATGGAAGAGAGAGAGAGATGAAAGAAAACTTAGATTTTGGCTTTACCTTGGACTTTAAAGATGGAATAGGCTTTTGGATTCCTTCTTCAATCACTTGCCTATTTCATTTAGAGGCATGAGTTGTCTCTTGCTTCTTTGCCCCATAGGATCCCAAAGTATACACATAAAAGTTGGGATGACTGGCCTTCGCATTGATCAAATAGGTCAAATCAAGAAAGTTTTAGGATGGGAGATAATTTTTGGTGAAGAATTTTTCAATTTCATCATTCAAAGCCCCTACAAACCTATATATGGTTATGATGTGAAAGGGAAGAAGAAATTAGCTATTAGGCTTGGTACTCATATCGATAAATTGATCCACAAAGTATCTACCAGTTTGGATGGGCTTATTTTTGGTGTGGCAAAAGAGAAAAGCTAGGTCTTTTTGAAAGACTTTTTCATTCCCATCACCCCCTAGCATTGATGAAAAAGGTAATAATTTCATGGAGGAGCTAATTAGTTAAGGTTTTGATGTATTTGGCCACTAAAGTTTTCAAATCATGTTTGGTTTCAATGGAAATTTCAGACCAAAACTCAAAATATATGATGTTGAGGGAAGAGATAATGAATGGAACATCATCTTCAATTTGGAAATTAAAAAGGGAGGAAAGTTGGGCAAAAGTAATGAAAAAAGCATCTCCAAATGCCCTAAAGACAAGACCATACAAATCTATTTTATATTTTGTCCTTCAATTAAGAGTGACGATTCACATGAACTCTTATACGATTTCTTCATAGCCATGTTCTTCATAAAAAATTGAGTTCATTCCGGCTAAGGCTAAAGAGAAATGCTTAGATTTCTCCCTTGATGCCAAGAGTTTCGAGAAGGAAGAAGGTATTTTGTTAGGTTAGATGATCTTTTTGGTGCTGGCTTTGTATCTCTCATTCTCTTTCTTTGTGATTC
The DNA here is from genome assembly GCA_949677035.1 of Omphalea diandra. Taxonomy (NCBI): domain Eukaryota; kingdom Viridiplantae; phylum Streptophyta; class Magnoliopsida; order Malpighiales; family Euphorbiaceae; genus Omphalea; species Omphalea diandra. Next base: position 11,351 of record CATIWR010041052.1, on the reverse strand, counting down.
CCTTCATAAGATGAAGAGGAGGAAGGCCTTGAGGTTGGGCAACACCCTTCCCCTTTTCTACTCTTATGGGTTTCTTGACTGCCATGAGAGTAAAGGAAAAGAGAATGCATGTGAGAATTGAAAAGAGATGAGAGGTATGATGAAGAAGGTGATAAAAGTGGAATAGAGGGGTGTGAAGGAGACTTAAATAGGTAGAGAATAGGGGGAAATGGTTATAAAATAGTTAAAAGAACATTGAATGAGGAAGAGGAACTATTTGATTGTCAAATCAATTAATGCCCAATGGTTATAGCATATTGTGGTCGCTACATGCTTATCGCAACCGCTATTTATGAAATTTTTTAGTAATGATTAAGATTTCCTTCAGAAAGTATGTAGTCAATGGTCAAAAAATTTGAAATTTGAAAAATTTCGTGGTGGTGATCATAGATAATGATAGTGAATTGACAATGGTTGAAATATTGAAGAAGACTTATAAGTAGCAATCGCTAATTGTAAATCTTGGTTGTGAATTACAAGGCATTTTTGAAAAAAACATGGAATAAAAGTTGGTCTAAACTTGATGTGATCAACATAATATTATGATGATTAATTCAAGAAATTTGGCATTAAAAAGCAAAATTGCACAATGAATTAACACGTCTACAATAGCCAACATAACAATTTATCATGCCAATCACCAAACATATCAAATAATGAATTAATATTGATGAGTATAGTGAAGTACAGAAAGTGAGATTAATTTTCACCCTAGAGAACTTTCATCTAGCACCCCTAGTTCCCTATTGATAAAGTTCATTCATTCTTTATTGAGAAGTTTAGTGAAAATATCCTTAAGTTGGTGATTGGTGTCAATAACTTATAATACCACATTACACTTTTAGACATGATCTCTAAGAAAAAGATGTTTAATAACAATATGTTTGCTTCTTGAATGTTAGATGGGATTCTTGAAAAGATCTTTTGCACTTGTGTTGTCACATTTGACAGGAATGTAATCAACATCTTTGTCATAATCCTTAAGTTATTGTTTCATCTAAAGACCTTGGGTGCAACAACAACTTGTCGCCATATATTTTGCTTTGGCAGTGGATAAAGTAACTAAAACTTGCTTTTTACTAAACCAAGAAACTAAACATTCACCTATGAATTGGCAAGTTTTGAAAGTGCTCTACTTATCCATCAAACTGTCAGCATAATCCACAACCAAATATCTAAGAAGACTAAAAGATAAATTCTTAGGATACCAAAGTCCTAAATGTAATATTCCATGTAAATACTTAAGAATTATTTTAACAGTATTAAAATGAGATTCCTTAGGATAAGATTGGAATCTATCACACAAATAAATATTAAACATGATGTCGGGTCTAGATGCGATAAGACAACTGAGAGAGCCAATCATACCTCTATACTTTTTTTCATCAATAGGCTTACCCAGTTCATTCTTGTCTAGCTTGATAGTTGCATTGGATTTTTGCTACTTTGCATCCATCCATGCCAAACCTTTTAAGTAGATCCACTGTGTACTTAAAAGGTTGATGAAGATGCCCTCTTTAGTTTGCTTGATTTGAAGACCAAAGAAGAACTTGAGCTCACCCATCATGCTAATCTCAAATTCCCTAGTGATACATATAGCAAATCTTCATAAAGAGATTCATTAATATCAATAAATATAATATCATCAAAATATATTTACACAATGAGTGTATCCTGGTTATGCCTTTTCATAAATAAAATAGTATCAACCTTGACCATTTTAAAATCATTTTAAAAATCATTTTGTAAAAGAAATGAACTAAGTCTTTCCTTCCAAGCTTTTAGAGCTTGTTTTAATTCATATAAGGCTTTAGTTAATTGGAAAACATGATTTGGAAAACATGAGACTCAAAACTCGGAGGTTGTTCAACATAAACTTACTCCTTAATGAAACCATTTATCGGAGGTTGTTCAACATAAACTAACTCCTTAATGAAACCATTTAGAAAAGCACTTTTCACATCCATTTGAAAAAGCTTGAAATTCATGTGACATGCAAATGCTAAAAGAATCCTAATGGCCTTTAATCTTCCTACGGGAGCAAAGGTTTTATCATAATTAATGTCTTCCTCTTGGTTGTAACCCTTTACAACAAATCTAGCTTTTTTTTATAATAACACCTTGCTCATCTAACTTATTCCTAAACACCTATTTGCATCTCATAATCGGGTGTTCCTTAGGCCTAGGAACAAGATCTCAAACTTTGTTTCTCTCAAATTGGTTGACTTCCTCTTGCATAGCAATCACCCAATTCTCATCATCAAGAGTCTCATCAATAGATTTTGGCTCAATTTGAGAAATAAAAACAAGATTATTATTTAAAGCATGTAATTGAACTATAGTACTTACTCCTTTGGATGTCTCACCAATGATAAGATCTTTTGGGTGATTCTTGGAGTATCTTCAATCCTTAGATAGTTCTTAAGCTTGGTTTTCCTCTTATTGTGGTCAAGGTTCTTCAACTTCTTATAATGGCTTATTATCTTCAAGATCAATCATAATTTCTTTTAGCGTTGAACCAAGCTCCAACTTCTCAAAGTCACCTACAAGATTATCAATAATAAAACCTTTCCCAAGATCAAGTTTGCTAGACTCATCAAATACAATATTCAAAGACTCTTCAGCCACCATAGTTTTTTTTTATTAAACACCTTATAGGCTTTGCTAGTGGTGGAATAGCTAAGAAAGATACCCTTATCAATTTTAGAGGTAAATTTTCCAAGATTGTCCTTAGTATTGAGTATGTAACATTTACACCAAAACTCTAATATATGAAAGCTTTGGTTTTCAACCATTCCATAGCTCATAAGAAATTCTATTTAGAATAGGTCTTTTGAAAACACGATTTACAATATAACAAGAAGTATTGGTGGCTTTGGCGCAAAAGTAATTTGGCAAGGAATACTCATTAAGTATAATTCTAGCCATCTCTTTCAATGTCCTATCTTTCCTTTTTATAACACCTTGGTGTTCTAGGAGTAGAAAAATTATGAGAAATCCCATTCTCCAAACAATAATTTCAAAAGATTCATTTTGAAATTCCTTTCCATGGTCACTCCTAATAGATGAAATGAAGTAACCATTTTCATTTTGAACTCTTTTAGCAAAACTTTGAAAGCATCAAAAGTGTCACTCTTATGAGCACGAAAGGACACCTAAGTGAACCTAAAGTAGTCATCAACTAGGAAAAATGCATAATGCTCTCCACCAAGGCTAGCATTTCTAGTAGGTCTAACTAAGTCCATATGAATGAGTTGAAGAGGTTTAGAAGTACTTATAAAAAAAATTTTCTTCGAAGGATGCTTAGTGTTGCTTTCCCATTTGGCAAAGTCCACTAGCCCTCCTTTTAATAAACTTTGTAAAAGCTTTATGCTAGTATGTATAAGTCTTCTATGCCAAAACCAAGATTAATTGCTAATAGAGACAAGACACTTAAAGGATTGGTTAGCCAAATTGTCTAAGTTAATTAAGTAAGTATTGCCTCTCCTTTCACCTTTAATGACTACCTTCTTATCCATCAAGGTGGTAACCCACCATTCTTTAGGGTCAAAGGTGACTTTATTACATTTGTCACATAATTGATTTACACTAAATAAATTATGTTTCAATTCATCAACTAAAAAAACATTATCAATAAAAAGTAACCTTTCTTACCAACAATTCCAATGCCAATTACCTTACCGTTGGCATTATTTTCAAATGTGACATTGCTACCATCATTCTCTTTAATAGCTATGAATAGCTTTCTATTTTCGATCATATGCTTTGAGCACCCACTATCCATATGTCAATCATTATCTTCTTTGGTAGTTTTCAAACATTCTTACAACACAAATAATTTACCTTTGTTTAGGTACCCAAGTATACTTTGGTCCTTAGGGGTTAAGCTTCGAAGGGTCCTCTAACTTGAGGTGTGTCTTCGTAATGTAGCAAAAGACATAAATATGTCCATTCCTCATGTAACAATGGCATTGGAGTTTACACTTATATGTCTTTTCCCTATACACAACTTTAGCATGAGTAGTAGGCTTTCTCATATTTTGATTGTGAAAGTGCATGTAATTGCATGAGGGATGAGGAGAAAAAGAGAATTTTTTATGTACGTGTGCCTTTGAGCATGCCTTTTGGTATAGATGTATGCATGATTTGCTCTTTGAGACTTAGCTCTTGAGTCTTTGGGAGCCATTCCTTTACCCTTAGGCATAGGTGACTTAGTGCTAGGAACATTTTTCTTCTGAACAGCCTCAATACTAGAAGTTTGAGGTATAGATGCACTAATGAATGTAGGAGGAGAAGATGTAAAGGAGGAAGCTCCATTAAAGCCTAAACCATGTCTCACTAAAGGTGCACTTTGAGATATAATGAGAGCATCTAAAGCTTTTTTTCCCTTTATAAAATCTTGACATGGAATTCCTAAGCTCAATAACTTCACCTTTTAAATTGTCATTTTCTTTTCTCAAAGAATTAAGAAAAGATATAGATTTTCTAAAGATTTTTTAAGTTTTTCATTAGAAGTCCTCAAGTCACTTACAAAAACATTTAAGAATTTAAATTCATCCTTAAGTTTTGAACACTTTTTCTTCTAAGTTTTCATTTGAGATTTGCATTTTTCACATCTCAAGGTTAAAGCTTTAAGAAACTTATCATCCATATCATCTAAGTCCTCATAATCATGATAAGAATGTGAAGAAGTACTTACCTCATTAGAGGAGTCCTCTTGAGCCATGAAGCATAGGTTGGTAACTTCTTCATCTTCCCCTTCATCACTTGAGCTATCATCTCATATAGCCTTGAAGCTTTTCTTTTTCTTCTTCTCCCCATCCCACTTTTCTTCTTCTTGTGCTTGGGACATTCAAATTTGATGTGACCTTGTTTCCCTCATTCATAGCAAGTCGCTTCATTCTTTTTGTCTTTGAAATTGAGAGATACTCTTTTAAAGTTCCTCTTATCTTTCCTTCTCTTTATGAGCTCCTTGGTCCTCCTTAAGAGCATAGTTAGCTCCTCTTCCTCCTTCTCACTCTCATCATTAACACTGAAGGCAACTTTAACCTCTTTATCTTTGTTTGAGGATTTGAAAGAAAAAGTCTTTTTTTCAACTTTTTCAATTTTGTCTCCTTGCCCTTTCATTTCTTCATCTCCTCATCCTTCCTCAAGGTTATCTCATAAGTAAGTAGCTTACCAATAAAGACATTTGTTTACACCTTTTCATTCCCTACATTGGATTCTTATATGCTACAAACTCTAAATTTCTCAATAAGAAGAGATTTAAGAATTTTAGTGAACCACATGGCTGGTGAAAATTCTTCCAAAATTCTTTATGTTTGTGATAATGGAAAGGAGTTTATTTGTCATGTTGGTGATGTTTTCAATTTCTTTCATCATGAAGAGCTCTCACTCTGTCACATACATTTCTAACCTACTTAATTTTATAAGTATAGTGCCTTCATGATAATCCTCCAATGCCTTTCATATCCTATGGATGGTTAGGCAATATTGCACTCTACCAATCTCCTCTTTTGATAAGGAGCTAAGGAGAATGGGCATTGCCCACTTATTCTTCCCATTTGACCTTCTATGTGCTTCCACCCATTCTTCCCTGGGAATTAGTTCTTCACTACCATCTAACACTTTGGTTGGAGACTTCCATTCCTTTGCTATAATGTCCCACAAATCCACCACATCACTATCTAAATAGATCTCCATTTTATACTTCTAATCGGTTCCATCAAAGTAAGGATTGAGGTGAATGTGGATTCCTTCTTGTGCCATGATCTTTTCTTACTCAATTAAGGCTTTGTTTGAGACCAAACTCTGATACCACATGTTAGCCCTTGTATATCAAGAAGGAGGGTTGAATTAATGAGAAATTTAGAATTTTAGAGGCAAAGGTTTGTTAAGCAAGAGATAAAAGAAGCATAAGAAGAATAGAACACATCAAGCTTTATAGTGATTCAGATATTAATCAACCTTACATTCACTCCTCAGTTCTTCCAATTAAGTGTTTCACTAATGTCCAATGGTATTTTAAAGTTCACATCTAATTTTACAAAGGCTTACACACAATCTCACTAGTGTTTCATAAGGCTGACATTGAACCTAGACAAGAGTTTTACAATCAAAGGCTAACTCTCAAATGCAAACTCAATGGTCTTTAATGCTCTTACCAAACACTAACTCAAATTCAAGAAATTGAATGCTTAAAGGTTAAGAAATAAATTTGCAAGAGTTTGGCTATAATGAATATTATTCTCTTGCATCAAGTCCATTTGGTGATGTATTTATAGACTACAATCATCAAAGAGATATTACAAATAAAACTATGTTCAAATTTCTAAAGTATGCAAGGTAGATCCCATATTTAATACTTATTAGATGAAATTCGCAGTCGTGACATTCACAAAACACTGAATTTTGCTCAATCATAGTCGAGAACCCTGTAATGGCTATGTTGACACTTGTGCACCAAGAAGGAGGGTTGAATTGGTGGAAATTTTTAAATTTTAGAGGGAAAGGCTTGTTAAGCAAGAAATAGAAAAATTAAAAAAAGAGTAAAACACACCAAGTTTTATAGTTGTTTGGGTATTAACCAACCCTACATCCACTCCTTAATTCTTCCAATTGGGTGTTTCACTAATCTGCAATAGTGTTTTAAAGCTCATACCTAACTTTATAACTTGTGTTTTTACAAGGCTCACACACAACTTCATTAGTGTTTCACTAGGCTAACATTCAACCTATACTAGAGTTTTTTATGGCTCACTTTAAAACCCAAACAAAAGTTTTCTTCACAAAGACTCACTCGTAAACCCAAACCCAATGGTATTTAATGCTCACACCAAACAACAACACAATTATGATAAATTGAAAGTTTAAGGCTTGAGAAATAAATTTGCAAGAGTTTTATTACATAAATGTTATTCTCTTGCATTCAAGTCCATTTAGTTGTGTATTTATATACAACAACCACCAAAGAGATGTTACAAACAAAAATATTTCCAAGTCTCTAAAGTATGTTAGGCAAATCCTATATTTATTGCTTGTCAGATACAATTCACAATTGAGACTCACATTCGTGATCACGAGATTTACATAACCCCGTTTGTATCTAACGACTAGTCCACATAGAATAAAACTATTGGCTCTTCCAAAAAAAATTGTTGGTTTCCTGATCAATAGTGAAATTTGCAGTCTTTATTTCCTCTTCAGGCACAACGCTTATCGCGAAATCATCTACTTAAATGGAGAAGTTGCTTTACTAAATTTGCGGTTGCTACCATTATTCTGCTACCATGAAATTTGGTGTTCCAACAGTTTCTTGGGACATCTGGCATAATCTGGTTGAAGATTTGATTGTCTCTTCGTGAATGCAAAAGTCACGGTCATGACTATGGATGTGACATGCACTGCAAAATCATTTGTATAAGATTCATAAACTCTTTAGAGGATAGCGATTGCGAGCTTTTGCTTCATTGATGTGAATTAGGATGCAAATTTCAATCTTTGAGTTTAAGGTTAGCATTCAAATTCCAAAGTGATCCAAGCTAAATATCTACAAGATCAACATTTAAAAGTGACATTAGAACCTTTCAATCTATATTGTCAAGATAAAAAGAGAGTTTTAACTTAGATTTGACTAACCTAGTTATTGGACTAGGATGGTTAACCCTAAGTCTTGAACCTCTTTTGATCTTGATAAAGGGGATTGATCAATTTTATTATTTCAAATTTAGTGTTGTTTTGTAGTCTTTATTTAGTCTTTGCATTGAAAGTTGGATGGAGTTCAAAAATTTACAAAGTAAGCTAGAGCCTCGTAATTCATGACCACAACTTGATAAATCACAATCGCGAACTAGACTAAGGCAGGCTGACAAAATGGATAGACATATTTGTGGGCCATTTCTCTGCCGCAACCAATTCAAAGAAAAGAAAGTCGGAGTCACAAACTAATTCACAGTGTAAGTCATGCCTCAGTCGCGACCATGAATTTCAAAGTAACTCAAGAGGGAATCAAGTCCACAACCACAGCTTAACAAGTGTCCTAAGTAACCGTTGGAAGAAAAAAATTATGATGGAAACTTATTGGTAGCGACTGCAAACCCAAAAGAGGAAGATGAACACTTTTGGCAGACGAATTCGCATCCTCAGTCGCGGCCTGTACAAGAACAATTGCGACTGCTACTTTTGAGATAAGAGTAGGTGAAAGACAATGACTATATTTTCCTGGTGAACTAATGAGAAGTTGCCATGTGGACTAGCCGTTAGACACAAACGGGGTTTTTCGTATGGAATTTGAATTTCGCAACCGCTAATGAGTGGTAGTGACCACGAATTGATACTGTCAAACATTTAATGCGAAAATCTGTTTAGCACACTTTGATGATTTTATACCAGTTTTATTGCAACGTCTCTTTGGTGGGTAGAGGCTATAAATACATCACCAAATAAATGTAAATGCAAGAGAATTGATAACTTTGTACCCAAACTCTTGCAATTTTGCTACTCAATCTTTTCTATTCTTTAAGTCATTGTTGGGTGTGAGCATAAACACCAATTGTAATTGGTTGTAGTGTGAGCCTATCAAAACACTAAGTGAGGTTATTGTGTGAGGTTATTGTGTGAGCTTATAAAAACACAAGTGTAAAGGTTATTATGTGAGCCTCAAAACATAAGAGTATAGGTTATTGTGTGAGCCTTCAAAACACAAGTGTAAAAGTTTAGTGTAAACCTGAAAGTACGTTTGAAAGATAGTGGAACACCCAATTTCTAAGAATTGGGGAATGGATGTAAGGTCGTTTATACCCGAACCGCTATAAATCTTGTGTTTTTTTTCTATTCATTTCTCTTCTCCTTTTCCTGTTTGAATTTTTATATACCAATTTAACCCGCCTTTCTTGGTGCCTAGGGCCAACAAGTGGTACCGAAGCCTCATTTCACAATCAAACCTTCATTGGGTGAACAAAGATCATGGCACAAGAAGGAATCCACTCACAACTCAAGCCTCACTTTGATGGAACAAACTATACTCATTGGAAGTATAGGATGGGGATCTATCTTGACATAGATGTGGTGGACCTTTGGGATGTGTTCATCAAGGAATGGAAGCCACCCACCAAAGTTATGGATGACAATGAAGAATTAATCCTAAGCGAAGAATAGGTCGAAGCTCACCGGAGATCAAATGGCAAAAACAAGAAAGCAATGGCCATTCTTCTAAGCTCACTCTCTAGAGAAGAGATTGAAAGAGTGCAACATTGTCAAACAAGAATCCAATTTGGAGATTAGAAAGGTTCCAATCATCGTGTTGATAGGCAAGCTCTTAACTCATGAGTTGGCCTTACAAAAGGATGAACAAATGAAGAAGTTAATAGGCTAAGAAGACAAACCAGAAAAGGAAAGAAGAACTCTGGCTCTTAAGTCTTCAACAAAGGAGAAAGAGGCAGAATCACCTCTAGTGATGAAGAAAGAGACAAGGAAGAAAAGGAGTTAGCAATGCTCTCTAGGTGGATAAAGGAGTTGATCAAAAGAAGAAAAGAAAGAAAAGGCTTCAAGAAGACAGCTCCTAATCCAAGAGAGAAATCCAACAATGTCACTTGTTATTAATGTGGCAAGTAAGGCCACATCAAGTATGAGTGTCCCAAATTAAAGAAGAAGAAGAGATGGAACAAGGAGAAGAAGAAGAGTTTTTCAGCCACTTGGGATGAAAGCTCAAGTGAAGAAGAGGAAGAATGAGAGGTTGCCAATATATGTTTCATGACACAAGAAGATTTTACAAATGAGGTAAATACTTCTTCCCATTATCATTCTGATTTCAAATTTGATGAGATAGATGAAGAGCTTTTGGAGGCTCTAACCATGAAGTGTGACAAGTATAAGTCACAAGTAAAAACTTATAAGAAAAGGTGTTCAAAATTAGAAGATGAATACAAGACTCTTAGTGATCTTGTAAATGAGTTGAGGACTTCTAATGAAGAACTCAAAAACCCAGTAGAAAAACTTTCCACATCATCTTTTTTAATGGCTTCATTAAGAAAGGAGAATGACACTCTTAAAGGAGAAGTCATTGAGTTTAGAAGCTCAATCTCTAAGTTCAATAAAGGAAAAGAAGCCTTGGACACATTGATTGTGTCGCAAAGACCACCACTAGTTAGACATGGTTTAGGCTTCAATGAAGCCTTCTCATCATCTCATACCACATTTGTTAGATCTTTAGAACCTCAAACTTCAAGCATTGAGGTAATTGTGAAGAAAAAGTGCTCCTAGCACTAAACCTCCTAAGCTTAAGGGCAAAAAAAAAGGCTCTCCCAACCTCTAGAGCTAAGACTCAAAGAGCTAACCATGCCTATATGTACAACAAAAAGCATGGTCATTCTCATAAAAAATTTTCTACTCCAACTCATCATACATGTTTATACATGCATTCACATGACCAAGGTATGAAAAGGCCTTTTACTCATACTAAATTTATGCATAGGAGAAAGACTCCTAAGTCTGAACTCCAATGCCATTATTGCATGAGATTTAGACATATTAATATTCATTGTTATATTAGGAAGGCTCACCTCAAATTAGAGGACGTTTCATCTTCTAACCCCCCAATGACCCAAGTATGCTTGGGTACCTAAGAAAAGGTAACTTACTATTATTGTGTAGGGGAATGTGGCAACCACCAAATCAAACAATTGGCATGTGGATAGTGGATGTTCCAAGCATATGACTGGAAATAAAAAGCTATTCATAGCATTAAAAGAAAAAGAAAGTGGAGATGTCATATTTGGTAACAATGTCATGGGTAAGGTAATTGGCATTGGAACCATTGGTAAGAATGGATGTTCTTTATTTGATAATGTTCTTTTAGTTAGTGGCTTACAACATAATTTGTTAAGTGTAAGTCAATTGTGTGACAAAGGTAACAAAGTCACCTTTGATCCAAGGGAATGCCGAGTCACTATATTAGTGAATGATGAGATTATTTTCAAGGGTGCAAGGAAAGGTAATACCTACTCAATTGACTAAGACAATTTGGCTAACCAATCTTTTAAGTGTCTTTTATCTTTGAGCAATGAAGCTTGGTTGTGGCATAGATGGCTTGGGAATGCAAGCATGGATCTTCTTCAAAGCCTATCTAAAAGAAAGTTAGTGGAAGGACTTCCCAAGCTAAACTTCACCAAAGACAAGACATGTGGTCCATGCCAAATGGGGAAGCAACACCATGCCTCTCACAAAGCTAAAAATGTTGTAAGTACATCTAGACCACTTCAACTTATCCATATGGACTTGATAGGACCTACTAGAAGTGCTAGCTTAGGTGGAAA